>PVKB01004804.1:0-124002 GCA_004027205.1 Ctenodactylus gundi
CACACACACCTCGCCGGGTTTTCTGAATTCCGCTCTCCCCCGAGCTCGTTAGCATCTGTGTGGATGAAGTTGTACTTAAACAAGGGACAGCATCACACATAGAAGTAGAGAGAAGGAACAGTTATGCCGCAGAGAATGTATTGCAGCTCAAGTGCAGGTGGCGCGGCCTGCACGCTCAGGTCGACACGGAGACTGTGCCCTGACACAGAAAGGCCTCGTTCCCCGGTGCTGCTCTCGCAGGCTCACGGCGCTCCTCCTCTGTGCGTGTGGCTGCAGGTGAAGAAGTCCGGAAACCGCATCATGTTCCTGCTTGTGGACAAAGAAACTGACAAGCGCCACAGTGAACAGGAGATCCAGTTCAGGAGGGACACGGTCAGTTTGAAGCTGCTGCCCCTCCAGCCCCGAGTTGTGGAGATGAACAAGGGAAGCAGTGGCTACGGTTTCTATCTGCGGGCAGGCCCGGAACAGAAAGGTGAGGCGCTGGCGAGGCCGGCCGCGGGCCGTGGAGCCAAGCGGCTGTCCACCCGTCCGACTCTAGGGTCCCTAGGCCGGCTCCACACCAGGCACGTGAGGGGAACTGCAGCACGTGCTGACAGGAAGCGCACCTGGGTCAGCTTCTGCATCACGTGGGGGCCCTGAGGGTGGGACCCCAGTGTTCAGAGCAGAGTAAGGCAGAATCTGGGATCCAAGAGCAATATACTGGTTAACTGGCTCTGAAAAAAGTCCAGATTCGTAGATTTGTTGATTGTTGTATAATTACAAACTACCAACATGATGTCTCTGAACACCCACTTGGGCAGTGTGGCCCAGAACTGGCTCTATGAACCTGTGTGAGCAGCTCCAGCACACCTCTAGGTCAAGGGTATGGCCGAAGGTCAGGACCCGGGATTTGAACAGAACCAGAGTCTTGCTGTTGCCTTGTAGTCCAACAGAGATTAAGGGGCAGTAAATACAAAGAGTGCAGACCATGCAAACTGTCATTTGCCCAGAAGTTGCTATTTTCATGATGTTTACAGTAACCTATTAACTATCAACTTGGCCCATATTACATTAAAACCTCCTCAGGGCCTCTGAGGGTATCGGGTGAATCAGACAGGAACTCTTCAGCTAGGAAGCGTATTCTTTAGTAAAGGAGGTAAGACACACCTATGGTTGGAGGTACTAATGATAAACACCTAATTCAGGGACAGAAAAAGCACTGTGGGAATGCAAGGTTAGAGTAAGTTTCTCACTTTTTGCAAAGGTACCAGGAGACCCAGGGAGGTGGTGCTTGAGCTCGGGCCTGACAGTATGGAGAGAATTTGGAAAGGCAGAGGGTGTGGGTACTAGAAGGCCATCGCAGGGAGGTGGGGTGGTCATACCAGGAAGGTAGGCGCCATCTGAACAAAGCAGGAGAAATGGGCATGGTTTGACTGCCACCTGATATGTTGTGCAAGAATTCAAGTTAGAAAGGTAGGTCAGACAGAGGTGGTGAGGGAACCTCAATGCCAAGGGAGGAGTTTGGCCTTGGGTCTACAGTTGATGGAGAGTTAAAAGTTTTTGAGCCATGTGAGGAAAAGGAAAAAAAAGCCAACAGTGTCTGAGGGGCTTTATAACCTCAAGTTACTTATAACAATTCTACAAAATGAATTGCAGAAATTGAGTGCTTGGAGATGACATGGTCAATAATGTAACGTTAAATGGTCAGCTGTGGTACCAATGCGCTCATAATCACAGCATCTAGTTGTAAAGGCCACACTTCTGTACTGTGGAGTGACTTGGTCAGACATGTGCATTAAGATGGATCTGAAGACAGATATGTTTTGGAGAAGGGGATTAAGGAGAGGACAAGCAGCTGACGTTTTAGGTACTTTTTGTTGCCGTGACTCAATACCCGGCACCTGTAATTTAGGGGAGGATTTTAGCTCTCAGCTTCAGAAGGTCAGTCTGTTCATGGGTGGCTGGCAACAATGGAAAGGCATGGCAGAGGCGGAGGCAGCTTCTCACCACACTGTAATCAGGAAGCCAAGTCAAGTCCAGTCCCGAAGGCAGGCAGGGAGCAACATACATCCTTCTAAGTGATCCACCCCTCCTGGGTCCATTCTCAGTGTTTTGCCGCTTCCAGGTTTAAGCCCTACCACACGCCTGCAACCCACCCGTCCAGATCAGTCCCCCAGCTCCTAAGAGCACATGCTTCCATAGATAATCCATAACATCCAAGTACGTGAGATGTTCAAGGGAAATCCCAGATCCAAATAGCTGGTAGGGTGCTGTAGTAGTTCAGGCACAATTCTAGGCAGGAGCTAACAGAAACTGCCCAAGGGGGAGGAAACAGGTCTAAAAAATGAAGGCGGAAGCAGCGAGGCAGTGACAGTATTGAGGAGCTCAGCAGCGGGCCATGCCGGGGAGTGGAGACTGGCAAGAAGCCCCAGTTGACCAAGGAGCGACACGGGGCTGGGAAAGCAGCGGAGATGATTTTCAGTTTGATTGTAATACATTAGGGAGATCTCTAAGCTACCTTGTTGGAGATAGTTGGAAAAGTAAAAACTTCTGAAAAGCAGAGTGAGAGACAAAGCAAAGTGAGATCTGGAGCCATCGGGTGAAATGGTGGCGTCAGAAGAAAGCTAAGGGTGCACCCTGAGGCATGTACACAAAGGTATTCTCAGCTGATCACATCCAGAATATCTCATTCCTTTTGCTCTTTGTCTTAGTTTCTATGAGATTTAGAAATACAAGTACACCACTGACTTCCTGGGATTATGCTGACCTTTAATGGTCAGCCTGCTATTTTGTTAAGATTGAATGTCATACTCTTTTAGTGACAATATAATTTTTACTCTTTTAAGACCCTTTCATTGCTAATAGTGAGGTTTACTCCTGGGGTGAGATCGGAAGAGGAAACAAGCCTAGCAAGGTGCTTATCCACTTCCTGGGCGGCCAGTAGAGACAGGAGTTGTATTTCTTGTCTTGTGCATCTATTCCATCAGGTCCTTGGGCTTGAGGGGACATCTCAGTTTTAGTATCTCTCCTCATGATTTAACTTTTTGTATGTGTGTGCGGGGGGGTTAGGTCAAATCATCAAGGACATAGATTCTGGAAGTCCCGCAGAGGAGGCTGGTTTGAAGAAAAATGATCTGATTGTGGCTGTTAATGGAGAGTCTGTGGAGACGCTCGATCACGATGGTGTGGTGGAACTGATTAGAAAAGGTGGCGACCAGACCTCACTGTTGGTGGTGGACAAAGATACGGATAAACTGTATAGACTGGTGAGTAAGCCGGAGCCGGAGGGCCGTGCATTACAGGTGGGCCTATTTGCTCAGACTGTGGGCCATGTCATTTCTACTTTGTTCTTCAAACCGCAAGAAGCGTAACACAAAGGGTGCACAGGGCTCAGACTGGTCCTGATAAGAGGATGCTAAGTGGTTGCTGAATGAGATCTTTGGATTTAAGATTTTAAAAGTGTTTGCAAATAAACTGCAGAGTTACTCTTGGTGATCTGAGATAATCTACAGAGAAGAGAGGCTTGGAAAAAGATATAGCTCTAACTTCTTCAAACAGGAAACAATTAGATTTTATTTTTCCCCATTTTACTGATATGTATTAAGTGCAAAATTCAAGGTTTACAATGAAGTTTAGCATTTTGTGCACCTACGTATCTTGTCAAGGTGACAAGGACTTTCCCTCTCTCCTTTTGTCCCTCCCTCTACCCATTCCTCCCTCCCTCCCCGCCCTAGCCCCTGCAGAAACAATTAGATTTTAAACCATGAATCAATAAATTCCATCAATCTTATGAAAAGACCTAAAAAAAGATGATTTATCAGTTTAAGCTCTTATCAAATGAAGGAAGCAGAAACAGTCACCTAGATCAACTTGTACCAAACTAACCTTACTTCCTCTTAATAGCTCTTATTGTAATACAGTGACTATATATACATGTTTTAAGGCTTATCACAAAAAAACCCTGAGATCTAGTCCAGGCCTGGTGGCACATGCCTGCAATATTAGCATTCTGGAGGCTGAGGCAGGAGGACTGCAAGTTTGCAGGCAGTCTGGGCAACTTGGTGAGAACCTGCCTCAAAAGAGGGAGGTGGGAGGTAGGTGGACAGGCATCTGGGGATGTACTCATGTGGCTCAGTCTGAAGGCCCTGGGCTTCAGGCTAGTATAGAAGACATCTGGGGCTTAAGTTCTATCTGTCTTGCTAGGTGGATATCATAAAGATAGATGGCTCTTGTTACATATAACTGTAGAAGCAGCTAAGGGTACATAAATGATAGAGAAAGGATTACTAGGTGTGGTAGTATTAGCCCCTTGTTACCTATTAGGAAACTGAAGCTCAGACAGACTAGGTTGCCCAGTTTAGTAACAACTACAGCTGGGATTTGAACCCAGCTCCCCAGCCTCACTCAATATACCATGTTCTTCAGCACATTTTGATTAGATATTTCAAGATGATTCTGTAAACAACATTATGAATGAATTGGATGGGGCTGGAGGAATAGCTCAGCTATTAAAGTGCTTGCTTAGCAAGTGCTAAGTACCTGAGTTTGGTTCCCCAGCACCACATAAACAGGTGTGGTAGTGCACACCTGTCATCCCAGCACTTGGGAGGCTGAGGCAGGAGGATTGCTGTAAACTCAAGGCTAACCTAGGTTACACAGTGAGCAAAGGACCAGCCTGGACTACAAAGTGTGACCTTGTCTCAAAAAAAAAGTATGAATTGGATGACTAAAAAGTTACACTTTTTTAGCTAGATGAACAATCATACCTATAGAATATTGGTATTAGAAAGTATCCTGAAGTGTCAATGGCAATACTACTTGTTACAATCGAAGTTTATTAAATCTGAGTGGAAACACAGAAAACATATTTAACATTTTCAGAGGATTTAAAGCTGTGGTAATAAATTGATAACTAGGTTAGAAATAAAAACAATAGAAAAAACTAACAAGATTAAGTTTAAATAGGAATAAATTTCAAGTACTGTTCTAACTTAAATGTAAATTGTACAACTAATACAAAATGGTATACTTTTATTTTGATTTGATCACACTATGAACAGTTTCCATCCCCTTGCAACAGAGACAGTTTTAAAGTTACACCGATTGACCTTTGGTTTCCGGAGATAATCACTTTCTAGACTAACTGGGTCAGAATACTCTTGGAACTACTGGTAACATGACCTTGGGCAAGCTGTCCTCCCTGTGCCCGTTTCCTCATTTGTAAGATAGGGTTAGTTACTGAAAAGGGTGGCTACGGGTTGAACGAACTATATTTAGATCACACAGAACTGATGTTTGTTAAACTAGTAGTGTCCAGTTTAGATCCCCATTTTAAGAGTCAGTGACAAGAAAGGTAAATAGGGAAGGGGTTTTAAAAGCTACCAGTGAGTATTTAGCTTTAGCAAACACATGCTTTAGAGGTGAAAGATCATCTCCAAGAACTTGAGAGGCTAAAATGCAGGGAGCAGATTTCTTTTTGATGTGTGCTATGAGGCACAAACGGACCAAACACAGAAGCTATATGGAGCTATTTCTGGCTTAAGAACGACTGAAGGTGGCAGCGCTGGGATGAGCTCTGCTGGTGGAAGAGGCAAGCAGCAGTCGGGAGGCCACGCTGCTGATGGGGATTCTGGCACCGAGTCCTTCCCAACTCCTCCTAATCTTATGGCAGTGCAATCATAAGATGGTTTAACTATAATGTTTCTATTTTGGTTAATACAAGAAGAACTTGCTGCAAAAAGATGCCTGCCTCACTCCCTAAAGTAAGCTCCACAGATTAGGGCTGGGAGTGGATCTCTGAGATACAGCAGCTAAAACACCTACCAGTTCCTGGCATATACCAGATACCCACATATTTCAAGTGAAGTATGAATAAAAACTTTAGTAGTATTGTACTTTGCCCTAAGAGGAGGAAACTGTCAGATATAGTTGGTTTGCTTGTCTGGGTGGTGCAACAGGGGATCTGGGTCCCTGAGATGAGTTTCCACAAGTGCCACTCCAACTGTTAAAGACTGTGGTTAGTTGAGCTGGGTGGGTGGGTGGGGGGAGGGTCTGTGCTGGTGCTACTTTTAGAAAGGAAGGTAGTCTGTGGCTAGTGAAACAGATGAATAACCAGAAGACCCCAAGTCTAACTTTAGCCAGTGTTACAGTGTGGCTTAGGGTGGGGCCCACGGTGCTCACTTTGAGTTACTTGACTTCCTACTGAACACGTGTCCTGGGCACTTGTGCAACTCAACTGCCAATCTGGATTTATACCATATTCCACTGTCCTCCTAATCCTCTCAACTAGACTCTTAGCTAGCTAAGGTCTTGATTTTACTGAAAGGCAATCAGTCATAGTTATGTAGCTGGTAGCTAAAGCAGGAGGATCACAAGTTCAAGCCCAGCTTGAGCAATTCAGCAACTTAGGACTCTGTCTCAGAAAAAAAAAAAAAAATCAGTTATACTTTTTGCTTCATGATGCTTCTGTATCCGAGTCCATCGTAGCTTTCTGCACATGAATGATGGGAGCTGAGATGGTAGGGAATTTGGCCTAAAAATTTCCACCTAATGGTTACTAGAATAAGTACTTTTGATTTTAAATTGTATGGAGAAATGTAGTACTGGAGCAGAGGGAGGGTTAGTGGCAAAGGACTGGAATTTTGTTACATTATGCGATCACCTTCTCCTAATTCTGGTGTCTAAGGCTTGGCCTTGTCTGATGTCTTTGGACCTTCAGATTAAAACAGTGTTTTGGGGTTAAGTTTCTCTAACATGTTTAATGAGCTCTGAAGACACTTTACCACAAGGGGAGGGGCCAGGACCTACTTTGCAGGAAATACAGGACTCATCAGATGTGGGCTGTCTCTCTGAGGAGGACGTATAATGGTGGCTAAGTAATTTGTCCTCTATTGTGAAGTCAGAAGAAACTAGCAATTTCGTTGAACACAATTTTCAATCCATGTACAGAATTCTATGCTGCTTATAGTTTATGTTCATGTGGGCGCTGGTGTACATAAATATTTACCCAGGCAAGAGGCCATCAAATATATTTGAATATTTAAATTTTAAACTTATTACTGAAAAAGATACAATGCTATTAATCCCCCTCAAAAACCACTCTCCCTTGCTTTGAACACTTACTCATCCCTTTTTCCCACTCCCTCATCCCCACCTGGTGGTACTGGGATTAAGCCCAGGGTCCTTCACACTTAGCTATGTCCCTAGCACTTTTTTGATTTTTTTTCTTGAGACAGGGTCTTAGTTGCTAAGCTGCCCAGGCTGGGCCCGAACTTGTGATTTTCTTGCCTTAGCCTCCCAATATGCTGGGATTACAGGCCTGTGTCATCAGCCTGGCTTCTTGCCACTTGTTGAAGCAGTTCTGGAAGTCTTTTGTGTCGTTACGTGGTATGATTAAAAAATACAGTGAATGTCACTGCCAAGTGCTATGTAGGTTTGTGAAAACATTAGTGTATTCATCTACCTAATGTACCAGATCTGGCACAGTGTGACTTCTGGCTCTTCCCCAAAGTCAAAATGACCGTGAAAAGTAAACATTTTGAATCATTTCAGGACACCAAGGAAGCCATGACAACTAGAGATACTTATGAAAGAGCACTTCCATAACTGTTTCAGAAAGTGGCAAGAATTTTGAGATAAGTGTGTTAAAAGTAAGGGTATTGTGATGGATGACAATGCATCGTTTACTGTAATTAAAAAAAAAAACTTAACAGTCACTGTACTTTGGCTTATACCTTGTACTATTACCAAGCTCAGACTTTTATGCCATTCTTGTTTGGGAAGTAGAGAAGCTGCATAGCTACAAGGTG
Organism: Ctenodactylus gundi; assembly: GCA_004027205.1. Classification (NCBI taxonomy): domain Eukaryota; kingdom Metazoa; phylum Chordata; class Mammalia; order Rodentia; family Ctenodactylidae; genus Ctenodactylus; species Ctenodactylus gundi. The sequence goes on from PVKB01004804.1 coordinate 7,788, forward strand.
ACAAATCCAGTAGGAGACTGAACATGTATAATGCCTTGTAAACTAAACCAGTACATTAAAGTGAAGATACTCATATTCATGTTTTCCCCCTTTATTTTCAAAAGGCTAATATTTCTCCACTTCTCTACTATCAAAGTCAAGAACTGCCTAACGGGTCTGTCAAGGAGGCCTCAGCTCCTATACCTCCTCTGAACGTCTCCAGTCCAGACACTGTAGAGGAAGGAGATCATAAGCCTAAGCTTTGCAGGCTGGTTAAAGATGAAAGTGGCTATGGCTTCCACTTAAACGCGATTCGGGGTCTGCCAGGCTCATTCATCAAAGAGGTATGAGAACATGGTTCCAGGAGAACAGGGAACAATCGCAACTAGGGCAGTATCAGCTTCTCTTGCCCACTGATGCCTTAGCAGAGAGGTTATGGAGGACCGTACCTCACCTGGGTTCAGATATAGTCAAGGTTCCATAGTGTCCTAAGTAAATCATCTAAGTAGTTCAGTTTTTGCTTCCCAAACATCTATTCCCTTTAGCTGTCTCTGCAGACATACTTAAATGAACACAGCAAGTTGCCCACGAGTCTGCGTCTGTGTGGGACTGGCAGTAAGAAAACCATCCATGTAGCTCTCAAGCTGGGTCAGAAGAAGGGAGACCTACAGACCTTAATGCCTTTGGCCCAGAGTATGTACAATATGGTTCCCAACCAGCTGGTGACACTACTCATTTGAGTATAAAGTAGAATGGCATTACAGAACCTTTCTTAAGTTCTACAGGAGAAATAATAACATAGTTATGAATAAATTCTACCGCAGATGTATCTCAGTGGCAGTGTACTTGCCTAGCACGCACAAGCCCTGGGTTTAATCTCCAGTGCTGAAACAAAGAAAAAACTACAGATAAATAGTGTTGCAGCAATTGGATATCCATGGCCAAAAACTGAACTTTGACCTAAACCTCACATTTAATAGGAAAAAATTTGAGATCACAGATATAAATGTAAAATGTTAAACTATGACGGTTTTAGAAAAAAGAATGGGGACCTAGGACTACATAGACTTCTTACACATGACTCACAAAAACATGGCCTATTAAAAAAAACTGAGTAAATTTCATGAAAATAGAAAACCCTGAGGCAAGAGGGTGGGAAGGAATGATTAAAGTATGTTATATGTGTGATCTGTCCAAATGAAACCCATTAACCTGTTAACCAATGTGAGCTAAATAAAAAAGGAGAAGAAGAAATTCTCAAAGTTCTCTGAAGGGCAGCTAGTGTAACATGATCTTAGCCATGTCAGAATTATAACCTGGCCTGTGTCACAGGTACAGAGGGGTGGCCCTGCAGACGTGGCTGGGCTGGAAGATGAGGACGTCATCATTGAAGTGAATGGGGTGAATGTGCTGGATGAGCCCTATGAGAAGGTGGTGGACAGAATCCAGAGCAGTGGGAAGGACGTCATGCTCCTGGTTTGTGGAAAGAAGGCCTATGATTACTTCCAAGCTAAGAAAATTCCAGTTACTTCCTCCATGGCTGATCCACTGGAAGCCTCCCCAGATTCCAAAGAAATATCAGCAGAAGCAGAGCATGACTCACATGTGACAAAAGAACGAGTGAGTAGCGATTTATTTTTTGTGATCTCTTAGCAGATTACGGTAGTCTCTAATAAACATACCTCATCTGTGCTTACTACTGATGATTTTGTAAAATATTAATAAAATGATGTAAAGATAAAAAATCAAGTGACTGTAGTGAAAATAAGGCATAAAGACAATTTCCTATCTTCATAGCATGCAGCTAACAGCTATTATTGTAGGGTTGATAACCAGAAATGGACGTGCATCAAAATACTTACCATATAGCTCAGGCTGGCCTCAAACTGACAACAATCCTCTTGCCTTGGCCTCCAGAGTGCTGGAGGACTGACTGAACCCGGGGCCTTGTACTTCCTAGGCAGGTACTCTAACCATTGAGCTATACCCCCCAGCTCAAAGTTTATCAAAATTATAAAGAGAACAACAGAAGAACCTGAATCAGACTATCCAGTAATAAATTCTGCTTCTGTCACTTATCAGTCTTGGGTAAATGTATTTATTTGCTTTGTTGCTTTTTATTTTTCTATCTTTAAAACAAGAATAATTTGTAAAAAGGAAAATCAGGCTGGAGGAATGGCTCAGTGGTTAAAGCACTTGCCTTGCAAACGCTAAGTACCTGAGTTCGATCCCCCAGGACCACAAGAACCAGGGGCACACGCCTATAATCCCATCAGTTGGGAGGCTGAGATGGAAGGATTGCTGTGAGTCCAAGGCCAGCCTGGGCTGTCTAGTGAGTTCAGGTTCAGTCTGGGCTACAGAGGGAGATCCTGTCTCCCCCCACAAAAAAAGGGAAAACCAGAATTGTATTACAAGACTATTAAAATGCTCTGATCACCAGATGACTTAAGAGTGAATATAAAAAAGAATAGTGATAGTTGGGGACATTATTATCTATAAATATTTAGCAGGCATTATTAAGAAAGAATAAGCATATACTTAAATTAGACAAATTCTTTGGTCTTTTATATTTTTGTCCAATTTCTTTTCATACACGAACTTAGGTCCAAAAGCAAAACAACTTCCCCAAGTTCATAAAGGAGATTTATGGCAAAGTAAGGACTCTCAAAGTTTAATTCAACATTTTTTCTATTATACTAATTCTGTTAGGTGATATTAATAATATACTCAATTTAACAAGCACACAAAATAGCCACTGACTTGTATTATTAAAAGCTTAACAAATATTCTAGTTGCCTTTTAAAAAATTCTGCAGTTCCTCTAATGTTAGTCAATTATAGAAAAAACAGACATTAAGAAATAACTTTGTCCACAGCAAGCTGGAAACAAAGCCATGCACATAATTTGTACCACCTGCCTTCTAGTATATGCTCGACTTCATGCTGAGTCAGGCAATCCTGATATATCATCCCTCTACTGATGTTCTCACTCTACCACTCTTCAATCCTCTGCTTCCTTGCACAGGCCCACAGTACGGCATCACATTCTTCCTCCCTTTCTGAAGACACGGAGCTGTGATAAGAGCAGACACCGACTTTGGCTGAATTTCTTATTAAATATCCGTCTGAAGAATTGCCACCTGCTTACTGTGTTAGAGAATCCTCTGGAAACCATTGTCCCTGATTGCCTCTGTCATGTGTCTCAAGACCTGCTGCTGCACACGGCTTATTTACAGTCGTTAGTTAGCTTTAAGACAGGACTTAGGCTCTTTTCATGTGATCTATCCCAAGCTTAGACTGAACTACACTTCTTTGTGTGATGCTATCTCTTGCTTTGGCAGGGTCTCTGAGCACCAAAAATGATTCATAAATCTGCGTATGAGAGCTGCTAATTCTCAGAATGTATAATCTCATAAAGATTATGCTCTTATAAAAAATTTATGGTTGTTAGAATAAATACAATTAAAATGCTTTTTGTGTGTGCTTGAAACTTCCCTGTTAGCTGGTGCCTTTGTTCTGGATAAACTTTTGGTGCTTTAATCTTCATTTGCTTCTAGAAACCTTAAAAATAATAAAATACAGAATAAGACCTCAGTAATGAAAGGAGTTTTCTAAGTAATAACATTCAGAATTTTCTTAAATTACATTTGAGTATTTAAAATTTTTTCCATCATCTTCCTTTCATAGATGAGGATCTTGGGCAACTCCATTCAAGGCCCCATCTATGACAGTAGGAGGTTTTATCCCCCGTCTTTAGTTTCTAACTACCCTTTTTACACCTTGAAAAAAAAAATACAGATGAAGTATTTGAGACCCAAGAGACTGACTTGTTCCAGTGAAGTTACTGTTTTATGATACGGTGTAGCAAGATGGAAAAAAACACGGGGTGACATCATCATCAAATTAAATTTAGGATATTCACTTTTAATACTAATGTAAAAGGGAATCAATAAAAGTTAAACATACCTGAAGTCTCTTTTAGTAGAATCTATTTCAACTGCCCATTATCCCTTTTCCTGAAAAGTATATAACTGATTTTGATGAGGCAGGGGTCGGGGAAGAGGGATGCTAACTCAGGTTGGATGACACAGGAATAAACTAGGCTTGATAAAGTGAACCTAAGGCCAAAGTGTTCCAATTAGACTTTAATGACAGTCAGTCTCAAGAGAAAGCAAAGCCAAACCTCCTCCACATGACGCTGGACTTGAGATTCTCCATGTGTGTGGCCCAGCGACCTCGGGCAACCAGGGCTGAGGCGTCTCATTTCCCTCCTCATTCCTTACCCTCCCTACTCAGTATCTCCCTGAAAAACACAAGGAGTAACCCCCCGTCCCCCCCCGTCCCCACCTCATGGCCTGGCTGAGGCTACTCCGGATCACAGTATCATCTGAGGAGGCAGAAGGTGGATCTTAGAGGTAGAACCACAGCATTTTGCTTGTTTCAAAATATTAGAGCCTGGTCCCCTCTGTTTTTCACGTATTCAAACACTGATGCCACTGGCTTCTAAAAGTCTGCGACAGGCGCAAGATTAAGGCGCCATTTGCTTCTCTGGTGCTTGTTTGTGAGCCAAATAGAGGAACAGTATGCTGGAAAGGGCGCTAACCAGGAAGATGACATCAAACCACCGGTGGTAGAAATTAAACTGCAGTTCTCCAAGGACCTCGGTGATGATAGTGCGGTACTCTAGAGGCATACTCATCCGGATCAGCAGCACAGAGGAGACAAAGTACATGCCCTGTAAGTCAAACCAGTTAGTCTGGAAGTTACTTTGAATGCAGTGGGGGAAGGTGGGAGGAAGTTGCTAATTAGAATACATTTCTAGCATTTCACAGCTGTAAACAAAGTTAGTTCATTAAACTTACCATTATCTGTGCTAATAGCAGGACAATGACATTGGAAGACTTACTGCTTGAGATGGCATAAAAGAACTGTTAAGAAAGAGAGGAGAGATTACCTAACTAAAGCAGCACTGCTAGATACAGGTATTATATAAACAATAACAATATAGGTAATTATCTCTTCCATGTGACAATCTTGATGACTGAAGGATATAAAGAAAACTTAAAAACAGACCACTGAAAAAGTTTCCCCCTCAAAGGTAGTTGACTTTTTTTTTTTGGAGACAGTGTCTACTCTGCAGTCAGGCTGGTCCTGAATTCACTACGTAGCTCAGGCTGACCTCATACTCACAGCAGTCCTTCTCCTTCAGCGTCCAGAGTGCTATGATTATAGGCATGTGCCACACCTGGCTTATATGGTGCTGGAACTGAATTTAGGTCTTGTGCTTGCTAGGCAAGTGCTCTAACTACAGTGCTATTCCTCCATCCCTTGACGGTGATTTCAGGTATGACACAAAACATGAAAAGAAATCTTTTTTTTTTTTTTTGAGACAGAATCTTGCTCTGCAGTTTAGGCTGGTCCTGGACTCACTATGTAGCTGGCCTTGACCTCATGGCAATCCTTCTGCCTCAGCTTCCCAAGTGGTGGGATCACAGACATGGGTCACCAAGTTCAGCTTATGTGGTGCTAAGGAATCCAACTTAGGGCCTTGAGCCTGCTAGGCAAGTGCTTTAACTGCAGAGGTAGTCCTCCAGCCCAAAAATTCTTATCAAATGTCAGAATCCTATGATGCAAAAACCTTAACATGACTATAAAATACTAAAACAGGGAACTCCAGGCTACTCCAAGCATTTGTACTTGGTAACAGATTCCTGAGATCTTTCCAAAATAGGGTTGGATGTCTGGAAATCCCTTCCTACCTCCCTCTCTTGTTCTGCTTTTGGATCCCCAAAATCCCTGCCTCTTCTACCACAGGGCTTCTTTTCCACCCCCACGAAACCTTGCTGTTGATCAAAAAACATCTGAATATTCTCCCTTGCTTCCATATCTTCGTTACAAATGATTCTTCTAATCTCAAGTGTCTGTCTCATTCTTTTGTTCCAAGAATCTGCTGAATATTTACCATGTGCCAAATTCTATTACAGATGATGGTGACATGTCAGTGATCAAAGAGATCCTTATTATCTTTGAAATTTATCTGTGAGGGCTATAATGAAGCCATACATTATCAATTTACATAGCAACTGGAGGGCAAAAATCTTAACTGGGTAACATTCTTTCATGGCACTACGTTAATGTGACTAGGTACTTTTTAACACTGTGATATATACCTTGGTAAGAGTGATAAGCAATCCTCTGATGGATGTGACAATAATTATTCCAACCAGAATGAAAGAAATATGCTGGGACCAGAACTTCACCTGTTACCGAAACAAGGAGATACACAAGCCCGTTATATCCTTTGTTCAGTATTATCATTACTTTGTGACTGTGAGAGGAAACGTTAGCAGGCCCTGATGTCATCTTTCGAGGGATGGAAGAAGGCAAGTAAGTGGCAATTAAAACACCTCTAGAAAGACTGCAGTAGATACATGAAATTAGCAGACTAAATGAAATCTTACAGAAGAAATCAAGTCAGTGAAGTGATAAAAATAACCTTAGTAAGTTAATGATATATAATGAAATAGCTTTACTATGATAAGCAGAAGTGAAAAGTTTAAACTCAACAGTACCTTATTTGTAAAACCTGTGAGTGAAATTATTTGGTTATACAAAATTTCAAGAAATCTTTCTTAAAATAAAACTATATAAGCATTACTAGCTATGCTGTCAGAAAGGAGTGAGAAATATCTGGCCCATAGGCTATACTATTTTATCCAGCCTGGCCAAGACAACTGTTATATTAGTGGTGAGTTAAGTATATAATAAATACAGCTAGCTAAGTTTAAAGTTCATAAAAAATGATGTATGGCCTTCAAATAAAGTCATATATATCCAAATGGCTCTTGGCAGAAAAAAAGGTTCTGTACCCCTATTCTAGGACATAAAACTTGATTTGAATCACATGATGCTATTTTTTTCTCTGATTTGCTTGATAGTGAGAGCAGTTTTGGAATTCTGTGACTGATGCAGTTTTAAGATTAATGTGAGGGACAGCTGTTATTGGTACATCTCTGAGGCTATTCATAATTATGAAATAAGGAGGACATAGATGAATTATGGCCCACAAAGGGGCTAAAAATGTGACATCGTTTTTTTTTTTGATATATGGGGTACTGGGGACAAAAGTAGGGTCCTTCCACTGAGCTGTAGTCCCAGCCCTTCTTACAGGTATCATTGAGACCGAGTCTATCTAAGTTGCTAAGTTGTCCAAGCAGGGCTCAAACTTTTGGTTCTTGCCTCAGTCTCCCAGCATGTAGGGATCACAGGCGGGGCCAACCATGCCCAGCTGACATCTGGCTTACTATCAAAGTGTTAATCAGCCCGAATCACTGGCCATACATACATCTGGGAAATATACTATCCTATGAATAAAAACATGAACTTAAATTGGGTTAAGGGTATATTTGTAACAGTGACTTTATGAAACAGATAGGAAAGATGACTAAGAAAAAAATGCAACTTTGTGCACAGCTGAGTTACATCTTCAGTCTAAGGTTCATGCTAACTGATAAAGATCATTTCTCATAGCTGAAATCACTTCAGCTCTAACGTGCAACACTAGTTAGCAGTTAATTTTCTACCAGGGACTCAAAGGTGAGCTACGTGCCCGAAGAGCTCATGTAAAGATCTGAAGACGCAGTGGGGAGAAACTGGCAGAACAGTAGCTGGATGCAAAGAAGCGGAAGAGGAACTGGAGAAATAACCAGCGTCCGTGACAATACTGACCAGTCATTATTTATGCATTTATGCTAAGGACAAATGTGCCATGGGACTAGGCAACATATATGGAGGACTGTGGGGGGAGCAACAGCATAAGCAAGCACCTGTGATGTGGGAAGTGGAGCCCTCAGATATTAAGGTAGAGCCCATAACATAGAAAAATACAACCAAGATCTTCATAGAACTTACATCGAGTTGGATTCCTAGGTAATTCACAGTGATCTCAATGCCTCTTGTGACAGGGTCAGTCTTCCCAACTCGATCAAAAACAATATTGATGGTTGCCTACAGAGACACAGATATTCGTATTAATGCATCTTAATTATGACTTCAAAAAGTGAGTCCAAATGATAATTACCACAACATATTTTAGAGTTAGGTCTGGTGTCATAGGCCTATAATCACAGCACTCTCGGAGAAGGAGGCGGGAGAATAACAAGTCCAAGGCCAGTCTGGGCAACCTGGTGACTTAGTGAGACCTTCCCTTAAAACAAAAAGAAAAATGGGATGTGGAGTAGCTCAGTGTAAAGGCCTTGGGCTCAATGCCCCTCCATACATCAATCAATCAAACAAACACAAAACAAAATAAAACATGTCTTACAAGTTTTGATGTATCTAAGAATGTGATTTTACTTTCAACGGAAGCCACACATAAAGGCAAATCAAAGTACGTATTTCATTATTTCTGTAAAGAGCCAAGGAAAATGAAGCCATGGCATATAAATGCTAACTTATCAGAGGCCAGAAGTAACACTCTGGTGGATGAAGTCTGCGCAAGAAAAGAAACTCCAGAGTCACTCCCTGTGGTTATTTTCTTAATGCCCTCAGAGGAAAGAAAAAAAAAAAAGTTATAGCTAGTCAGCTAACAAAGGAGATCAAATGCCATCATCAAAAATACCTAACTGATCCCAAAAGTGACATTTTAAAAATGAATAATAAAAAGGAAAAGATGGGACAAATGAAAAACAACATGGTTGTTTAAAATCTAACCATTTGAATAATCACAGTAAGCATAAATAGTAATCATGGGTCAGCAAACTCAGGCACTGAAGTGTGGGAGCAATCCAAGGCAGTATGTAAATGAGTGGGCTTGGCTATGTTTCAATGAAACCTTATTTACCAAAAGTAAGCAGGTTTTAAACGTGGACTATAGACTGCTAATCCCTGGTCTGAAAATGCCCATGATATGGCAGAAACTGTCAGACTGTATGAAAAAGCAAGCCACTTTAAATATGAAGACCAAATAGTAAATAGGAAGACACAAATACGTTTAAAAGTAAATGACAGGAAAAAGATATATTATGGTAATACTAATTAAAAACAAAAAGGTGGGATGTCTATATTAATAACACATAAAGTAGATTTCATAGCAAAAATTACTGCCAACTAAAAGTGTTTATCTGCCCAATAACAAAGCTTCAAGAGACATGAGACAAAAACTGCTAAAAAAAATAAATAAAATGGCTGGAGGAATGGCATAGTGTTTAGAGCACTTGCCTAGGAAGGCCAAGGCCCTAAACACATCTGTGATCTCAGCACTTGGGAGGCCGAGGCAGGAGGACTGCTGGGCAGGAGGCCAGCCTGGGCTATTCTAGACTATAGAGAACTCTGTCTCAAAACAAAACCAAAAAATAACCGCCCCCCCCCCCCAAAACCCGAGCCTTCTCTCCCAATAACTGATAAATAAGAGAACCAATGAAGATATAGAAAACATTAATCATACTATCAATCAACTTGACCTAATGAAATATACAGAGAATTCTAGCCAAGGAGAACACAGTATTTCGTTCACTCAAGTACACACAAAGCAACCATGCTGAGCTCAGCTGACTGTTTTAGGACAAAACACAAGTGCAGATAAATATTAAAAAATTCAAATCATACAAAATATATTCTAAAATAATACACATATATTCTCAGACTACATGGAAATAAACTACAAACAGAGGTAAGTATTTTGAAGAACCTTTCTTTATTTTACAACATTTTTTCTTTTTCTCTGTCTTTCTTTTTGAGACAGGAGTCTTGCTCTGTGGTCTACGCTGAACCTGAACTCACTATGGAACTTAGGCAGGTTTGAATTCACAGCAATCCTCCTGATTCAGTGCTGGGACTACAGACCTGTGCTACTATGCACAGTTTATGTGGTGCTGGGGAATCGAACCCAGGGGCCTAGTGCTTGCTAGGTAAGCACCACACATGGTCAGAAAGCATTTTTAGCTGAATAAAAAATAAACATACTTGGCAAGCAGAGAGATGCAGTTGAAAGAGTATATAACAAAACAATGATCACAATAAAACACCTTTGCCAGAAAAGGTCTCCAGCCAATGATCTTAGTTTCCACCTTAAGAAATTAGAAAACAGTGACCCAAAACAAGCAGAAGAAAGTAAATAATAAAGAGTAGAAATCAATGTGCTAAAAGCAGAAAAATAATTCTGAAAAGATCAATAAACTTTCCACTAGTCTGATAAGGAAAGGAGAGGGAAGACCCGAGCTGACATCTTCAAACATGAGATGCCACTCGACGACAACTATGATGAAAAAGACCACCACAAGTGTTGGTGAAACTTGTGAAGTTGGAGCTATTATACATTGCAGGCAGAAATATAAACTGGTCCTATTATTTTGGAACACAGAATGGCAAGATCTTCAAAAAGTCAAGCACGTAGGTAATATATAGCACAGCAATTCTACACCTCCATATATATGTAAGAAAAATGAAAATGTGTATCCACTGAAAAACTCACATACAAATACTCATAATAGCATTCTTGATACTGGCCAAAAAAGTAGAAATAACCTAAATGTTTATCAACATGTGGTGTTATCCATACAATGGATGAATATTTAGCCATAAATTGGAATAGTATTCAGCCACAAACAGGAACGAAGATGCTGTAACATGGATGAACCTTAAAAGGTAGCATATGAGGCCAAAGAAAACCAATCCCAAAACTACAAATTGTATGATTCAACTAATACAAAATGTCTAGCATAGGAAAACCAATGGACAGAAAGTAGATTAAGGGTTGCTTAAGGCTGGGGGAGTTACAACTGGGGGAGAAATCGGGAATAAATGGTAATGAGTGTGAGATTGCTTTTTAGCTTGATAATAATATTCCAAAACTGACTGTGGTGAGGGTTGTACAATTTTGTGAACGTACCAAGAGCTACTGAATTGTATACCAAATGGACAACCAGTATGTGAATTATGTTTTAGTAAGCTGTTACATAAAAAAGGTACAAGAGGGGTGACACTCCTACAGATTCTCACATGCTGAAAGATTAGAGAATATTTTAAGCAATTATATGTCAATAAACTTCGAAACTTTAATACCCAGGGGATAAGACAGCGAGAGAGAAGAGAAGCAAGAAATAGTAGTGGGAGAGCAAGACACAAGGCATCCACGCAGAGGAGGCACGGCCGCCCTTACCACAGAGACCCGACTATCTGTGTAGGGATCTATGAAGCCTAAAGGAGAGCTGCTAGAAATCTAAAGGAAGGCTGGCGAGCTTAAGGATAGGAGATGGATATACAAGAATCAATTACACATCTGTGTACACAGAGCTAGACTGAAAATTGGAGAACTTACAGCAGCTGATTATAGGCTTATACAATCAAGACAGTTTGGTACTGGCATAAATAAAGGCAAACATATCAAGACAGAAAGTAAATATAGACTTTCACATGTAAGGAAAACAGCTTTTGACAAAACCGAATAGGTAATTTAATGTATAAAGAATAATCTTTTCAACAATAGTGCTAGAACAACCTACATGCAAAATAATAAACTTGGATCTGTATGTCAAATCATATTAAAAAATTAAGATGGACCACAGACTAGAATGTAAAACTTAAAAACTGTAACATTTTTACAAGAAACATTAAAACACCTTTGTAACATCTGGTTAGGCAAAGATTTCTTATATCTTAGTCCAAAATCACAATCCATAACGGTGGGTGGGGGGAACCAGGAAGAAAGAGAGAACCAGTTAAGAAAATGAAAAGCCAGGGGTTGAAGATGTAGCGCTGTGGCTAAAGCGCTTGCTTAGCAAGGGCAAGGCCCTAGGTTTGATTCCCCAACACTGAATAAACCAAGTGTGGTGGTGCATGCCTGTACATGGCTGTCACACCAGCACTAGGGAGGGTGAGGCAGGGGGATTACGAGGTATGAGGCCAGCCTGGACTACAAAGCGAGTCCAGGACCAGCCTGGACTACAAAGTGAGACCTTATCTCAAACAGAGAAACAAACAAAGAAAAGAAAAAGAAGAAAAAAAGCCAAATTTACTGATTGGGACAGAAATACTTAAGAAATCATATATTTATGATAAAGGATTTTCAAAGTAAAAAAAATGTACAAAAAGAATAAAAGTAAACTTAAGTTAAAAAGTGCAAGAATTGAATAGATTCTTTACCAAAGAAGCTATGGCTCACAAATAACTATATGAAAAGTCATTAGGAATATGTAAATTAAAACCACTAATTAATACCTCAAGACTATTAGGACATCTAAAATTAACACAACTGACCATGTGACTGTTGGTGAGTGTAGAACAAATGAAACTCACACTGCAAGTAGGAAAGCAAAGGTACCATTTCTTCTGAAAAGAGCTGAAGGATTTCTTTCAGAGTGAAGCACACATGTCCTATACGAACGAGATGCTCCACACCTGTGTTGACCCGAGAGAGAAGACCGCACAGGTCCAGACACAGACTTGAGCACAACTCTTCACAGCAGTTTTATTTGTAATATATTCCCACAAGGGAAACAATCAAGTATTTGCCAGGGGAGTGGAATCACACCACAGAATATGACTCATCAGTAAAAAGGAACAAATTACTGATATATGCAATAACACAAATGAAACTTTAATAATCATGCTGAATAAACCAAGCCTGGCATAAAAATATTTACTGTAGGATTGCATTTATATAAAACTCAAGAAAACACAAACTAGTACCTAATGAAAGCCAACCAATCAGCTGTGCCTGAGTCTGACGGTATGGCAGAGAAGCCCCAGAGAGGTATGGGAAGCCTCAAAGTGATGGGTGGATAGGTTCTCTACCTGTAGTGGGGTGTAGGCTGCCACACAGGTATACACATGTCAAAACTTACCAAGTTGTACACTTCATGTGTGTGCAGTTTACTGTATGTCAGCTATAGCCTAATAAGGCTGTTTTTGCATGAAATTTTTCCCTAAAGCTTACGTATCTGAGGAAAAAGAAACTCGTGGTAGCTGAGATAATCAAACGTGCTATCTCCACTCATCTTTTCTCAATGAACAAATCAAGATTTAAAAATGTCATCTGAGTGATACTGACTTGATAATATTAGACCCCTTAAATATAAAACTCTGCATTCATTTATATTGACCCAAATTAACTGATGAGCCAACAAAGCTCTTCTTTGTGTAAATATAGCCTCAGTAGGCAAGTCACCAAACCAGAAAACGCAATCAGCCCTTACAATGATCTCCCTGAAATTCAATAGCTAGAGTCAGAAATAAAAACAAAGTACATAAAATGCACATAAAGAAATAAAACATTAATATAACTAGAAAAGAATAAAAGGAGTAAGAGCAGAAGCTGAATACATTTGCAGAAGTATATTTTAGAATTTATTTTGGACTTAAGTTCTTAAGTATGCAGATTTTAAAAAATTTTTATTTATTTATTTATTTATTTTTTGAGAAAGTCTCACTTCGTAGTCCAGGCTGGTCCTGAGCTCACTATGTAATCCAAGCTGGCTTCACACATGTCAATCCTCCTGCCTCAGCCAACATGCCTGGCTTACATGGTGCTGGAGAATGAAGCCCACAGCCTTGCACGTGATACAGCCAAGTGCTCTAACTGCTGAGTTATGTCCCCAGCCCCAGGTCTAGAGATTATTAGAAACAAGTAACTGGCTTCTTTCTGGGCTGAAAGAAGTTGAGGTTACTGAGTCATGTGCTCATGGGTGTTAAGAAAAGCAGAATATAAAAGAGAAACATTTAAATCAACTCGTATTTTACAATGTAAAATCTCATTAGTGATTTCTGACAGAAGGAAAATGCAACCTCCCCTTCTATGGCCAGTAAAAAACAAGGGAGCAAAGAGTGGAGTGGAGAGATGGACAGGCTCAAGCTCTGCTGACTCAATGGGTTTGGAACTGGGCACAACACATCAATCAAACCCACACTATTATTTCTGTCATTACTAGGGAAAATCACCCCTCTTTGACAAAACATACTTACCATGAAAATTTTCCAAACACAATAAATAGAGAAAAAATAACCCAGAAAATTGAAATATTTTCCTTTGAAAGTTTTAGAATATTCTATTCTCTCCTGAGGAAAAACAAACAAAAATATGGTTAGACTCAATAAAATATAAACTTCTTTTCAACAAAAGAATTGCTCTATGAATCACTAATCAGGATGAGTCAAAAAACTATCCAGGGTAGTAATATAGTAATAGCCAAAATTTATTGAATGTTTAAACCAGAAACTGAGATGAATATAGGTGACATCATTCACTTTAATCTTCACAACACTTCTCTCTCTTTTTTCCCCCCCGAGACAGGGTCTCTCCCTGTTATCCAGGCTTTCCCTGAACTCACTATATAGCCCAGGCTGGCCTCAAACACCTGGCAATCCTCCTGCCTCAGACTCCAAAGTGCTGTGATTACAGGCATGTGCCACCATGTCCAGCTTTTCTGGTGCTGGGATATCAAACCTGGGGCCTACCACTGAGCTACGCTCCTAGCCCTTTATAACAACTCTTATGAAATATGTTCCAGTATCTTAATTTCACAGATGATAAAACTGCATCTTAGAGAGGTTAAGTAACTTGCCCAAAGTCACACAGCTGGGGAATAGGGTCTCCTTGCCACTCCAGCGCTACGTGTGCTTCTCCTGGGATTAGGTCGGAGGTGCTGGAGCAGAGGTCACAGGCTAGGTCTTCATAGCCTGTGTTAGTTAACCTCTACTCTATACAGCTACTACTGAGAAGGCATTATCAAGAAAGATTGAAAGAGTACTTAAGAGTAGACTTTGTATATTTAAATTATATTGTATTTTAGGTGTATAGAGGAAAATTACTTCTTACAGACAGGTCTGTTCTTAACCTGTAACCTTTTAAATATGTTTTATCATGGGAGATAGGTATCTACTGCTTGTGCAATATTACTAACATCTAAAGGAATAAATAGACCCAAAGGAGCTACCACCTTTATCCCGGGTTGCTAGGAAGTGTTATGGGCCATCTTCCTGGTGTTGAAAAGTCACTTGTGACTATAACTCCAACTTCTATGACAGGCAGTGTTCCACTAGGAATTTGCTACTGACAGGATAATTTCATGAAGAGTAAGCGCTTGTTCCTAATTCATGGCTTATATGGAAGCTCTGAGGCATCCCTTGCATTGCTTGGTCACAAGATAATAAAAAGCTGTCTTAAATCATACTGGTAAAAACCACAGTTCAGTTTCCTTGCTCTGTACCTTGGTAGCATATAGATCAGCTGTTTCCAGAAAAAGCTGCTTGCTTAGCTCTTCCAAAGCGTCTACTTCCTGTTGAATAAGAGTAAGATCTGGCACAAAGTGAACATTAAGGTTTAAATCACACAGAAGTTTCAAAATGTAGCAACGAAGAAAACATTTGCTTTTGGTTTTTTCTGTAGCAGGCCCCAGGCATTGCCTATATTTTAACTTTCCAGTTTCAGAACCAATAGTGCTCTGTAAGATCTACCTTATTCCAACATAATTTAAATATGCAAAACTACCAGTTAAGATTGCATCTTCTTTTAATCTTTTTTGATGGTAGATTCTCAGTAGTGGCTGTACAGAGTAGAGGTTAACTAACATAGGCTGTGCAGACAGACTTAGCTTTAGAGTAAAGCTTCTCCACTCACAGCTTCACCAAAAAGATATGCTCCTAACTAGTCTCATGCAGACAAGCAAATGCAACCCTAAAGGTCTCAAATGATCATATAATATCAGCTATAATACAGCAAAATTTTCTCTTACAGTATCTAAAACAATCTTTGGAAAAGGAACTAATATTGAGTGTTAACATAAGACGATTTACAGATGTTACCTTCTTTAGTTTTTTATAGATATTCTCTTTCATTCTCCCAATAATCCCATGGGATAGCAGCTATCCATTCTGCAGATAAGGAAAGTAAAGCTCAGGGAGTTAAATGACTCAAAGTCACACAACTCACTGGTGTGGATGTAAAATACGATCTGCCTTACAGCAAGGTCTGTTCTTTCCACTAAGCTAAGCCATTTTCCAAGAACTCAGTGAGAATACTATTATTCTCTTCTTAAGGAAACAACAAGTTGGAAAGGTAATCTATCCTGACACATTAAAATAGCTTAAAACTTACTTTTGGCTTTTATAGACTTTTAAGTAATAAAAACAATGAAAATAGCCCCTTCTGAAGTAGAAGCATTGGCTTGAACAGAGATCTTCCTCTGTGTGGGCCCTCTGTACAAGCGCCTGTACCACACAGATAAGTCAGGTATGGTGGTGCATACCTGTCACCACAGCACTCAGGAAGCTGATGCAGGAGGATTGCTGTGAATTTGAGGCCAGCCTGGGCAACACAGTGAGTTCAAGACCAGCTTGGACTATACAGAAAGACACCGTATTAAAAAAAGAAAAAGGGAAAGACTTCTGGTCAAGATGGCAGCTGAGTAACAGCACTGCAAAGTCTCTTCATGGACCTACTTAAAAAGTTAAGAATATAGTCAAAACCACCAGTTCAGTGTAGCTAGGACAAGGAGGAGCGCTCCAACAACGGAAAGGAGGCCATGGAAGACCAGAATCTCCGAAAACACCTTGGAAGCAGAGGTAAACAGCAGCCCAGGAAGCCACCAGAGGCCTATGTTAATGGCTGGGAGCCACCGGCATCTGCAGAGGGAGGAAAGCCTGCCTGGAACCTCTGACCCAGGTAAGTGCAGATCTAGAAGTCAGAATTAACATCAGCTAGTATAGCCGGCCTCCAAAAAAAATGAGCCTGTGGACAGGGCACTCTACAAACACAATGGGAACTCCGTATAGAAAAGGCCTCCTGAAGCCTGGATCAGAAGCAGTGTTCAGCAGCCATAATAGGCAATGACATATAAAGGAGCCATTTAAAAAATCCCAACACTGAACTGACTGAGAAAAGAAAGCTCAGAAGAGCACACCATGGCTTTTGGAGTCACTCTTACACATAGCCTAGGAAGAAACTGGCACGAGACAGTTGGAGAGAGGACAGAAAGGCCACTGACCAGAGCGGCTCATGTGTGGTGGGGGCACCTCCGAGGGTGGAGATCCCCACCCTCAGGGGAGGGAAGCCAGGACAGTCAGGAGATCTCTGCTGAGGGAGACTGGGATGAACAAGACACCTCAGAGGCCAAGAGACTGTTAGGTCTTCCCTCAATGCCTATTCCCAGTAGAGAACTCAGAGGAATTTTGGCTCCCCAACACACCCTCATAGCTGTTCAAAGAAACCTCTTGGCTAGGCCTTTAAAGTGAAGTCTTTCAACACAGAAACATGGGAAGACGACAAGGCAACAGGACACCCACAGAAATGCCTGAGACCCCAGAAATTAATGTCATGGGCCTTGAAACAGTGGAACTCATAGGGAAAAAAAATAAAAAAAGCAAATTAAGAGTCAAACATCCAGTTCAAACAATATATCCTCAAAGATACGCAAGCAATGATCAGCAGGCTTAAAGAGGAACTCACTAGACAAATAGTGGTCCTCATAGATACAAAGCTCACTGAGCATATAGAAGCAAGTCACAAATAAAAAGCAGTCTGAGGTAAATAAGGAAATCCAAGATATGAAGGAACATTTTGACAGAGAAGTGGAAATTTTGAAAAAGAAATCTAGCTGAAATTCAGGATATGAAAAATACATTTGAAAGCAAGGGAAGTCAACTCAAACATTGTGAGGACATTCATTTCAGACCCTGAAGACAAGGCTGAGGAAACAAATGCCATAATTAGGCACAACTCCAAAATCAGAAATAAGCAAAGTAGTTACATACAACAGCTGATGGATGACTCAGAGAACAAATCTAAGAATTATGGGTGTGGAAGAACAAGCAGAAGACAGAACTAAAGGTATAAGAAATTTATTCACTGAAATCATTCAAGAAAATTTCCCAAATCTAGGAAAAGAAATTAATTTTCAGGTACAAGCTTACAGAACACCAAGTAACCTCAACAAGCAATGAGACTCACCACAACACATCATCAAAACCTCAAAAATGTAACATAGAGAAGGAATATTAAAAGCAGCGATGAAAAAACAAACATTATTCTACCAAGGCAAACCCATTTGAATTACCACAGATTTCTCAATGCAAACTTTAAAGGCCAAGAGAGCCTGGAGCAAAATTTTCCAAGCTTTAAAAAGGCAGGAAATGTAAACCCAGGTCACTGTATCTAGCAAAATTATCCCTGAAAATTGAAGGAGAAGTAAAAATTTTTAATGACCAAGAATACCTAAAGAAATCTGTGACCACTAGCCCAGCACTGCAGAAAATACTTGAAGGAATCTTTGAGAGGCAGACAGACAAGCAGCACCAAAGAACATGGAAACAGAGAAAGTGTAACAAGAAAAATAGATTGCTATTTGAATCATTTGAATGGTAGCCTACTAAGAGTACCAGCTTTCTAATAAAATCTCTGAAACTTCCACCCATAATTATTTTTAATAGTATATTAGTTTGAAAATCAAAATAATTACATTCAACAGGAAGAACTGGTATAAAATCTTTAAAAATATGTATGCATGAATTTATAGATGGATAGGTAGATAAAATGATAAATCCGGCAAAATGTTAGTAATTAGTGAAATGTGAGTAAATAATTTATGAAAGTTAAAAAAATTCTGAAGTAACTAAGTATGCCATTATATCTATTGCTTATGTGTAATTTACTCTTGTGTTATAGACATGAGTTCATTCAATGTAGCAATTCACTTTTTCAGTCTTTGATGTAAGTTTATTGTAAGAAAATGGATTGATATACTGATTAAAAAAAAAAAAGAAAAAGCAACAGAAAAGGGGCACTGATAATCTGGTATACAAATCATCCAGTTTAGGGAGCCACTGTGCTTTGTGGTGGCTCTTCAGAGTTGGGGAATATAATAGTGCAGTGAAAAAAACTGAAGAGGAGACCTCAGTTCCGGTTCTAGCTCTGCCATAAACCATAGTGTGGATTAACCTCTCTGGGGTTACTTTCTCATCTGTAACATGGAAACACGGATGTTTTAGGCCCCTTTCAGCTCAAAGATGTTGACTTTATAATCTCCTGTGGCTGTTGATGACGTGGTACAGAACACACTGTATTTCCTAAGTGTAGCTCTGGCCAGTCTGAACTCTGATACAGACAGGTAACTTCTACGGGACTATCCCCCATACCACTTTCTTCTGCCCTTGGTCCACAGTGGAGAAAAGAATCAAGCCGATGGGTAAAAGGATACTTTCACTTCCTGGAGCCGAAGCAGTAACGCTCTTTAACATTCCCCAGAATCCTGATGGCTTGTTATGCACCTCCCCCTTCTGGAACATAGTTCTCCGTGCCATCGCCATCCTGAAATAAAAGAAAATACAAAGCTTCAGCAAAAACGCACAAACTCTTCCAGCCAGTCTTGCCCGCTTTCCGAAAGCAAAGTGTAAGAAGCAAATGATTATCTTGCAAAGACTATTAAATTCAGTAGCTGTCTTTAGGTTCATGTGGCCCACTCTTCTAACAGCTCTGCACATATACACATGGGATCATCTCCATGTTTTGAGATGAGGAAATGTAGGGATATGTAAAGAAACTAGGTTTAGGTCACAATGTAAGGTGCAGACAGCTGGATTTCAGAGCCTCTGCTCCTACTCACTGTGATACAGATTCCTATAATATCCCACACTGAAAACATACGAAGTATGATAAAAAAGGTGTATGTTTAAATTTTCAAAAAAAAGTAAGAGAAAAAGACACACTTCCATGAGTCCTCCTCAAAATACCCCTTCACACTTCAAAGACACTTATTCCATTGCTCTGGTCAGGTTTTGAAACAGTTTTATAAGGTACTTTTTTTGTAAATGCCTTTGGTTGCACTATTATGGTTGCTCTGATGTCCTGAACTGATTTGAAACGTAAACCTTTCATGGCTGTTTTGAATTTTGAGAAGAGTCAGATGTTGCATGGTACCAGATCTGATAAACAAAGTAGATAAGGACACGATACAGTATTTTTAGAAGGCTACCTTCCCACTGGATGGTACTTTTCAGGGGCATTCAAGTTTTGATCATGTCCCATGATGCATTCATGAAGGAAGACTTCCAGAAGCACTTTACAAAATGGCAATAATGGAATACGTGCATTTACAGTCAGGGGAAGTATTCTGAATTAGTGACAATATGTTTTTTTACCGTAAAAAAATTTAAAAAATATTTTGTTAATAAAAAAATGACTAGAAGATCTGAAGGATTTTAAATAGTAGAACACATGAAAATTGAAAAGATCTAAGCATCAACTTTATTATTTTTTTTGAGTCAGGGTCTTGATCTATAGTATAGGTTGGTCCTGAACTCACTATTGAGCCCAGTCTGGATTCACACACATGGAAATCCTCCTGTCTCAGCCTCCTAAGTGCTGGGACTACAGGCATGTGCCAGGATGCCTGGTTTAAGGTACCAGGGAACTGAATCCAGGGCCTTGCATTTGTTAGACAAGTCTCCAACTGCTAAAGGTTTTTATTTTTTTAAAATGTAGGACAATATATTGGTTTGTTAGGAAAGTCATGACAGATTTTTTGCAACAGATGGCACTGTTCATTTTTGAAAGTACTAGAGTCATTGCACCTATGTTATTGTTATGTCATTTGACAGCTGGCAGCAGTAGCTTCATTCTTTAAAAAATGGAGAGATTGTGTTGAGTTTTGGAGATTCTACAACAAGTGGAAGATGGAAGACCAAACTGCATTTTTGCCATATTTTATTGTTTCACTTCTGTACAGGGAACAATGTACATCAAACTTGGGAAAAGTTGCATATAGCTTGTGGTAACAATGCTCTACAAGAATGTCAGCACCAATGGTTGTTCATAAAATTCTCTGCCGGTCATTTTGATCAACAACGCTCCTCAGTATGGGGGGTGGTCACCAAGGTTTATGACAACAAAATAAAGACACTGACCATGTCAAACCCAAGTGAGATTGCAGAAACATTGAACATCCATCATTCATGCATTCATGACCACCTGAAGAAGCTGTTACATAAACAAGCTTGATACTTGGGTTGCCCATGAACTCAAAGTTCATTTGACAGCACATGTATGTATCTGCAATAAGCTAATTAAATGCGGAGAACACCATTGTGGTGAGAAGTGCATTGTTTACACCAATGTGGGACGCAAAAAGTCTTAGTCACATTGTGATGACTTGCCTCAAATGACACCAAAAGTACACTCATTAGGGAAGATTATGCTCTCAGTTTGGTGGAATTTTAAAAGTAATGTGATTTTTGAGTTCCTACTAAGGAATCAAACAGATAATGTGTATTAGCTGGGGTTCTTTCAAAGACAGAATTCACAGATTTTATATCAAAGGATCTATTAGGAAGGCTTACAAATCCAAGGATAGAGACAGTCCAAGATGGCTGCTGAGATGTGAAGTAGATCTCCCTTCGGGGACTGCAGGACAGCTGGTGAGGTGACAATCAGCTGCAGATCTCGGGTAAAGATGGAAGCCTGAAGCCTGAAGATGGGTGACTGAAGAGCGACAGGCAGACAGGCACAAGTTGAGACTGGAGCAAATCTGTGCTGAAGTTCTGCGGTGTATAGCAAGTGGTTGTCCATAGACAACTGTGAAGGCCAGAGCTTTCCCAAAAGAAGCAGCTGTGACAATCTTCCCTCTTCCTTCCCTGGAGCTCCAGTTGGCCCTCCCACATCAGGGTGGGTGCTCGTCTCTCACTGGCCAGCCCTCAAATCACTCACACTCTAATCCAGACCAGTTCTTGATTCCCAATCTAGGCGTGATTCACAGACCCTAATCCAGGTGTGGTTCCTGATCCCCTCAAGCTGATGTAGTCCCTTCAATGGTCACGCAATGTGAATGTCCAAAACTGGATAGTCTGAATGAACTCATCACCCAGAAATGTGCAGGGCTTGTTAATTGTTAACATGAGACCATGCCCAAGTTTGATCACTCACAAGTTTGGAGCTCCTATGGAATGTATCACCATACCCACCACACTCACCTGACTGACCTTAGCTATGAGACTTCTATTTATTTCACTTTCATTAAAACTCTGTGTGTGGTATAATTTTCAATTCAGATGAGGCTACAAATCAACACTTTATTCATTCTTTTCAATAACGAAACTTCTATGATCAGGAATTATGAAGCTCATTGAAAGATGGCAAAAGGTTATTGAACAAAATGGGCAATATATTACTGATTGATCTTTGTTCTTTACATAATTAAAGGACCTTCAAAAAACACAGAAAAATGTCACTACTTTTTCAACAACTCAATATTTCTAAAATATCCACCCTTTAAATATAAACGCTATTCTAATATGCCTAAAGAGAAATATCTCAATTTAGAAGGTCAAATATGCGTTACTTTCTTTCATATAAGAGTAGATGTTAAATATTTGACAGTAATTTACTCCATAATAAATTCCCTGCTAGCATCAATTCACAGTCAAATTTTGTTTTTGGGAAATTTTAACAGAATACTAGTTTCTCATGCTCTGCTCTTACCTTTTCTTTTTGCTTATGATCATATCCATGGTTTGGAGCAGTCGCCTTTCCAGTGCTAGAATGTCTGTGTCAGTAACGTTCCTATGAGAGGCAGAATCTGTTAGTAATGGTTTGAGAATCTACCCTTGTGGTCTAACACAAGTCACCTGGAGAAACACACTCACCCTGTTACTCCCTGTTGTGGTTAGGACCTGGAGTGTCCCCCAAGTCTCATGTATTTTAATGGAACCATGTGATGTTGGTGGATTGGAGTCTGGTCTGGAGGGGTGGATCGCAGTTAAGTTAGGATTAACGGTGTGTAGTGGCCACACCTGGATGCAGGAGGGAGGGGTTACTGGGCGGAGACCTGAAAGGATACATAAGCTGCACCTGCCTTCCTGGAGGACTGGGACTAGTCTCAACCAGCCTCAGCTTGTCTTCCTGTTCATCGGGGAAGCTGCCTCCACCTCTCTCTCTGCCATGTACTTCGACTGTTGCCGGACACCCCTGAATGGACTGTGACCTTCGAGACTGTGAGTTAAAATAAACCTTTTCCTTCCTGAGATTGTGGGTGCGGGGTATTGAGTCACAACAACGAAAAAGTATCTAAGACCCTTCCTAATTCAAGAAACTGCTTTTTCTAGAATATACTAAAACGGTAATAAACTAAAATGCTCTGACAATTCTGGCAGCTGACTCCTCTGGGGTCTTGGGAAGCAGAAGGAACCTAGCCCTCGTTCTCAGCTTTTACCCAGTGGCATTTACATTGTATGGTTAAAAACAGGTTTAACTTGGCATTGTCTTTTATCATTCTACTTCTAGAAGGTTTCAATTTACTGAGGTTGAGATCAGGTCACACTGCTGGCTGCTACAAAAACGTCTTTAAAATGTGGGGAGATGAACTGGAGGAATAGCACAGCTGTTAGGAGTGCCTACCAAGGGCAAGGCCTTGGGTTTGATTCCTCAGCACCATGTAAGCAGGGCATGGTGGCACACATTTGTAATCTCAGCTCTTGGGAGGCTGACACAAGGGCATTACCTTGAGTTCGAGGCCAGCCAGGACTACATAGTGAGTTCAGGACTAGCCTAGAATACAAAGCAAGACCCCACTTCAAAGCACACAAACAAAGGGGAGAAGGGACAGGATTTGTCATTAGGCAACCAATTTAAGGGGTAAGATTTATTTAAAAAGGATTTCAGGTTGGGGCTTGAGGAACAGTACAGCAGTTAGGAGTATGGGCCTAGCAAGTGCAACGTCCTGAGTTTGATTTCCCAGTACCACATAAGCCAGGTGTGGTGGTGCATGCCTAGAGTCCCAGAACTTTGGGAGGCTGAGGCAGGAGGCTTGCTGTGAATTTGAGGACATTCTAGACTACACAATGAATGCAGAACTAGCCCTGTACTACAGCAGAGACCCTGTCTCAAACAAAAACAAAACCAAAAACCCAAAAAACCAAACCAAATAAACCTCAAGTCGACATCCACAGGGACAGAGGAAGAGAATACTTAAAAAAGACAGTATCATAGAGGTAATAGGTAGCTACGAAAGATGCTAGCATGATAGGATGTATGTATTCAACCAGTGAGAAAAAAAAAGAGACAAGGTATGCATTACCTCAGGAAGTAGGACATGTACATGTACGGGCAGTTGACAGCACCAAATCCAGACAGCAGAGCCATGAGAGTCACCCCAATCACACCTACCCGGCTGATAAGCTGCTCTATGGACAAGATCCCTGAAAACAGGGTACACCGACATCAGTATACATAAAGCAGCTCTCATTTGCAGTGCAAAAGGAAACATTACAGAAAACATCAATGCACAGCTTCCCCATATAAGTCAACTTCTAATTCTTAACGTGTGCAAATGTCTATGGACAGCTTCCTCCTATACGTATACGTCAGTGCTTTCTCTTTCACCAGGTGATAATAAGAGTAAAATAATAGTAATAACTGTAAGTAACAATAATAGTTTACTATAGACGATGTGAAACTTCAACACAGCAAAGTACTTTTAGTAAAAGTTCTGGTTAAAAATAAATTAAGAAAGTAAAATTTCTAGAAAAGTATAGTTAGCAAGTAACACCTGGTACCAGTCACTTCTAATATGTGTATTTCCTGTTTAGGCCACACATTTTAGCTTATGTCTTTTTCTCTTTGCATTAAATAAACATATAACACATTCTAATAAAAGGGCTGAATTTAAAGATAGGTAAGTGGTTCAAAGGCAAACACATGAATTTTGGACTGTCAGTTGTGCTCTAATTATTAACTGCTTCCTACATTTGAGAATGCTGAAGTTGTTAAAATAAGTGCTAAATTGGTGTCACAGGAAAACATTAGTTTTCACTTCCTACTTCCAGGACAGAATTTATTTCAGGACACCAATCTTATGGCCAAATGTCAGCACGCCATTCTGAAATTCTGTCAGCTTTGAACATACAAGTTCCAGTCTCCAATCTGAGCAGGGACCTTTCCTCCTACGCTCAAGCCCTTTTGGTCCTTTTTCTACTACATGCTTCAGAACCGTGGGATGTTTGGCCTTCTGTCTGTTGCTTCCCCTCTTCACTTAGCTTGGACTCCATGCTTACTTGCTCAATTTCTCTCACCAGGACCCACAATCTCCTACCCTCTCCTCCTTCTGAAGCACTGATTCTACAAATCCCCAGATGTGCACCAAATGCATTACTTCCTCCAGGCCGAGACCTGGGTTCCCCATGATTACCAGAATTCATATTCACGAAGTAGTCTACACCTTACAATTTATGCCTGTTATGCACTCAGTCTCCAGTCTTAACAAAGCTTACACACCACTGGGTCGTCCTTATTCTGCCCATAGACAGTCTTTGCTTCATTCCCTCAGAAGTACACTTTAATTTACTTTCCCCACCTTCGTCCTTCTCCTTAGTAACGCCCTTATCATAAGACATAAGCTATTAGATATACACTATCTTCATCATAGCACAAATATTTACCACTGCAATCACCTTCCCAACTTGTCTCCCTCATAATTCAACAACATCCTAAGTGTTTCTATGTGTTGTTCACCTTACTCAACCTCTTTCACTTCCTCCAGAATCTTGTTCCATCACCTCTCCCCTCCCTGTTGCAATTTCTCTGCTAGCTTGTTCCTTTTCCTAGAAAAAGTCTGGCTTTGACCTTAAGTCGTATTCTCCTCTTCCTCCTCCTCCATTTCTTGCCTTGTGTCACTGTGTCCTCCTCTTTTCCTCATCTGTCTTCTGGACAGGTCTCACTATGTGGTTCACGCTGGCCTCCAACTTATCTTCCTGCTTCAGCCTTCCAAGTGCTGGGATTAGCATGCTACATACAACCACAATCAGCTGGCATCCCATTTTTTTAGGTAAATGAAACTGCTTCCACTAATGATCATAATGGCTCCATAACAGGTAAAACTCATCAAGTTTTTGGCCCTGCTCCAAGTACTTTACATGTACTGATTAATCCTCACAATAACCTGATGAGGCAGGTATTACCTAATTTTAAAGATCAGGAAATGCAGGCAAAGAGAGATTAAATATCTCGGCCAAGTCTGCACAGCTAGAAAGCGGGAAAGTCAGGATTCAAAAACATTGTAGCACAAGAGTTTGGACTCAACTTTTACTGTACCATTCATAGGAATTTTCCTA
Source organism: Ctenodactylus gundi (assembly GCA_004027205.1). Taxonomy (NCBI): domain Eukaryota; kingdom Metazoa; phylum Chordata; class Mammalia; order Rodentia; family Ctenodactylidae; genus Ctenodactylus; species Ctenodactylus gundi. Next base: position 33,854 of record PVKB01004804.1, read on the forward strand.
TGGCTAGCAAATTTCAATGATATTTTCCATGTATTCTCCCTGATTCTCCCTCTTTCTATGTGTTGGCTCATCTGTCTGTGTCCCTCTTGATGAAACTACTTATTCATTATTTGGAAATAAAAGGAAAGATCTGAAAAGGCAGGTCACTGAGACCATGGTCAGTGGCAGGACTAGCCATAAAGTGAAGAGGTTTAGAAGACATGTGCTGGTTTTTCCTGAGTGTCTTACAGGTGATACTATTCATGACCATTAAGAACTTCCTCACACATTTTCCCCCAGTCATAACTTTTGCAATTCATTGGTGCTGTGATCACAGAACTCTGGTGTCCATAAGACCTTAGAACAGGCCTTATAGCTTTTAACAGTGCTCTCTGGAAATTTCCTGGAGGCAGCAGTATCTTCGATGGGAAACTTCTCTTGTCATCTTGGCCATGAGAGCCTGCTGCAGGCCGTGAGTCAGAGTCCACAGCAATGGATACTTCCCTGTAGCCATTCCCTCCTGTGGAGGGGAAGGCAAGCATTTCTTAAGACTCACTTGCAACCCACTGGACTCAACCCTGGAGTAGAGGCACCAGTTCTATGTTCGCTGGTGTTTTGGTGGCAGGTTATCAACACAGTGCCTTGGGTTTTGAAGCTGGCCTCCCTAGCAGTCTGGATGCTGTGGCCAACAAACACTCATACAATACCAGTTGTCATAAGGGCCTGTATGAAGGGTCTACACAGGACTCCCTGCCTCCACCAGCTGGGAGACATGGGAGCACTCACTGAGTATTTCTGAGGACAGCTACATCAAATGCCACTGAGTGTTAGTGGAGCTGTGTCCAGATGGAACTTCTTTCTGGGCTCAAAGACAAATGGGGGCTCACCACAGCTTCACTGTCACAGTCTAGTTCTATCAATGCTCAGTGTGCTGATTTCCTGTTTTGGGGAGTGAGTAGAATATTCATGGTTCTCAATTTCCTACACGGGGGCTGGCAGATGCTGGCCCATCTCCACTCTGGAGGAAGGTGAGAGGCTGGGGATGGGGTATGGTGAGGCTGCCAGTAGAACTGAGGATTGCTTATCCTTATTCTTTTTTTTTTTTTTTTTTGAGACAGGGTCTCGCTCTGCAGTCCAGGCTGGTCCTGAACTCACTATGGAGCCCAGGCTGGCCTTGGACTCAGGGCAATCCTCCTGCCTCAGCCTCCCGAGTGCTGGGATTACAGGCCTGCGCCACCATGCCCAGCTTTATCCTTGTTCTCTTATGCCAACAAATCCTGTTTAAAATAGTTTTCCCTAAGGTTTCCCTACAGTTTTTCTGTTTCTCTAGTTTTTTTTTTTTTTTGTCTAGTCTTGCCCTGCATGTGCCAGAGTTCTCTTTCATGTCTGTCTATCATTTGTTCTTTGAGTGCTCATCTTCCTAATTTCTCTGGCTTTACCTATACCATTTGATTTGTAGTTTTTAGATTCCTAGACTCCCCTTCAGGAGGACTGCTACATCTTGAAGATCTCTTCTCTGAAGATCCTGACTTATATTTCCATTTGTTTTTTAAACATGACCTATTTATGTATGGGAAACTCAATTTAATAGGTTTGAAACTGAAATTATCCTTTCCCTGAACTTGGTCCTTATTCTATGTTGTCTATTGTACAAGGCAACTCTAGTCATTAAAACCAACCAACAAACAAAATCTAAACATCTAGTCTTCATTTCATTTCCTACTCTTCACGAATACACCAATTCTTTTCTACTTTGAGGTTTTACATTTACATGAAGCCTCGTGGCTTCGATCTGGGCCTTCCAAGACTATACTTTCAGGGATCATTTCTATAGTTTGTTACTAGCTTAGCCTTCCATTAAATCTCAGCTTAAATATTACTTCCCCAGAAAGGCTGATTCTAAGTACTTGTACTAAATTTGACATCCTTATCTGCATTACTCTTTGTCACAGCAAGCTGTTTGCTCCTTGAAGACAATGGTCACAACTACCAATTATTGTCTAGTTCGATCTACATGACTGTTAGTGTCACTAGGGCAGAAACATAATTTGTTTTGCTCATGGTTTATATCTAGAATATATATGGTTGCTCACTAAATATTTGTGGAATGATAAATGAATAAATCTTCATTAGATTTTGTTGATTCTACTTTCCATAGATCTCCTAATTTTATGTCCCTTTTACAGGAAGAAATCTTATCTAATTGATCTTTGTTCTCGTTACTGCCTGCCACACAAAGTATGTCCAACAAATGTCTGTGGACTGTGGATATATGCTATCACTCAGTAATGTAAAACGTCCAGGGGATTAATACAAATTATTTTACGTTAATAACTCAAAAACATCCCTAATCCTTTTAGTCCCCTTATGAGGTGATTTTTAAAATAGTATCTATTAAGTATCTTTTTGTAGTCTGAAGTACTTTACAGACACCATCTACTTAATATCAGCATCTTTATGAAGGAAGTCAGGTATATTACTCCTCTTTACCAGTTAATACATGGAAAGCCAGCTGATCAAGGTGACTAGGAACCCATGTCACTGTTGTCATCTGCTCACATAGATTTCTTCTAGCCTCTTACGTTTTCTTAGTCTTATACTTTACCACTACAGAATATCTCCCAAGTTTCTTAGGTTCAGGTATTGCACAGGAAGTGTGCTTTATAAATCCTCTAGGCATCTCTCAAGCCAGTGCAACTGACAAACAGGGTTAACCACCATCGCTGTCATTATCACACTTTTTGTACATCCTTTGTTCTCAATTCTATAGGAATTTTTCTATTTTGTGATACTGGGGATCGAGGCCAGAGGTGGTCTACTGACTTACATCCCAAGACTTTCTTATTTTATTTTTAAGCTTTGAGATAAGGTCTCCAAAAGTTGCCAAGGCTGGCTGGAAACTTGGGATCCTCCTGCCTCAGCCTCCCAAGTAGCTGAGATGGTAGGCATGTACAACTGTGCACAAGCAGACATTTTGCTTCACTGCAAGTAAGGGCTAGGTCTGGGTCTTACAGTTCTTGTGGTATTCAAAAAACAAACAAACAAACAAAAAAACCAAAACAAAAAAGTAAAAACAAAAAACCACCCCCCCTCCCCACCACATCGGTTACTGGAATAGTTCTGGGAAAGCTCTAACGCAGCAGCTTAGGCTTAGCTGCTTATCAGCCACCGCACAAACTTTTCTTTCACTTTACTTCTCTTAGAGGGTCAAGTAAATGAAGACACCTGAACATTCTGACAAGACTGAATGAAATTCCTTATTATTGCATTGTGAAGGAACAATTAAGACTGAAATAATGTCTCCAGCTATCCTCAAGTGTCCCTTCTGAGATACTCCCACAGAATTTAGAACAAGGAATGTACAAAAAGTGTGGATATGATCTGGGCGTGTCTGGGCGTGTGGCCTTGGAGACAGCGTCACTTTTTCATCACTGTGACTTAGTACCTGACATCTACAACTTTAGAAAGATTTATTTTGGTCATGGCAAGGAGAAGCTGACTGGTAAAAATCATCCTCATTTTCCACTGGCCTTGTCTGGTGGTGCTGGTTGTGTAAGTGGACTGCTCCGAAGAAGGAAGCTGGGGAATCAGTTCAGAATCTGGTCTTGGGACTGCAGGGGTACAAGTCCTTGCACTGTCAGCAGTTCTGGAAGCCTTTATAATTCTCACTTCTAATATCACAAACACATTTTTCTCTCTGTAAGTTTAGCTGAAACAGGTTTATATGAGAGCTCTATTATCAAGGCCTCTCGCTTCAATTCATTCACTATGCTGACTTGAGCATGCCAAACACATCAGCAAATCCCAAACCCCTATTCAGGGTGTTAAATTCTTTTTCCCCCCACTATTATTATTAATTTGAGTGTTTCGTGCACATATACATCATATCAACTTTACAGTCCCTTCCCATTTTTGACCCTCCCACCCCCTCCCTATCCCTTCCCCCAGCTCTAGCTATCACTTCATGTGGTTCTATAGAATGTCTGTGTTCTGGGTTTCCCAAGTCAGAGACACAATACAGTACTTAGCATATTTAATCTTCCGCATCTAAATTATTTCACTTAAGTCACCACTCTAACTCAGCTTCCTATTCCTCGAATGGGCCACAGTGGTCAAATCTAGATGCCTCTTCTCTGAATCCCACCAATCCCTTTATTGAGATACTTGCAAAGTTTTATTCTCTATATTTTGCTGTATCTGTGTTGTTATCTTTAAACCTGGCCTTACCCACCAGTCCACATTAGAAAATAACTATAAGCATATAATTCAAAAGACTAGTAAATCTGAGAAAGAAGAAAAAAAGTTAAATTTCAAATGCCTTAGCTGAATACTGGAAGGTACATGTTTGTACATTCACAGGGTTATCTTTACATCAATCAGTTTTCTTAGGATAAATTTCCATCAGTGTGACCTAATAAGTGAACTGCTACAACAAAACAAAGTTAAAACTGTATCACATTGCTACATTAAAAGAACTTAAATCTACATCACATAAATGTACTTAAAGTAACAGATATGAAGGGAAATTTAGTTATTTCAGAATTTTTTAACTTTCATAACTTATTTACTCACATTTCACTGATTACTAACATTCTGCTAGATTTGGTTTATAATTTTATCTGCCTATCCATCCATATATTCATCCATTCGTATTCTTAAAAGATTTTATGCCAATTCCCCCGGTTGCATCATTAATTAGTAATTATTCTGTTTTGCACACTACTATACTATTACTACTAATAATGATGTGGGGAGACTTCAGGATGTTAAAATTCTTGAATTCATCTACCATCTTGGAGATTCAATATTTGTCCTATTCACTGGTTCAGAAAAAATACACATACACTTACTTACTGTGACTTTGGTCTACACTAGGCTCTAGAATACAAAGATATAAGAGATAAAGTTTCTCAGGAGGACCAAAGGTTAATGAGGAAGTCAGAATGGAAATAAATATAAGTTTTACAAGTGATATGGCCAGGTCTAGTGACAGAGATCTGTAATTCCATCAATCTGGGAAGCTGAGGCAGAAGGATCAAGTTTAGGCCTTGCTTGGACAACTTAGTGAGACCCTGTCTTTAATAATTAAAAAAAAAAAAAAACAGACTGAGAATACAGCTCACTGCAAAGCAGTGTCCCTGCTTTACTATAAATTTGATAGGCTGCCTGGTACACTGTGGTAAACACTCTGTGCTTTAAAGTGCCATTGTAGATTTCATTTCCTGCAATGGGTTCAATTTCCAGTATCACATACACAAAAACAAAACATACAAATATGAAAGTTTTATAGGTGATATAAATACCCTAAGGAGGGAGCAGTTAGTATTTCCTAGTAGTAGCCAGGAAAATCTTAGAAGAACTGATTGTCAAATCTTAAAAGAATAAACATATTCCAGGTAGATGGGATAAAAGATTTGGTACCCCGGGTAGCACAGCTGATCAAACAAACACAGAAATGTCAAATAATCCACTCGGACTGGAGAACAGAACACCTAGAAAAAGAGTAGTATGTAGGCCTACGGGGGACTTCTACACTATACTAGGAGTGGCAACGGTTTTTGGAAGGTGGTGTTTTTTTTGTTCTTTTTAACACTTGAAATTCTAAAAGTTATTTTTATTTTCAAAACATAGCTATTTAAGATAATACTGCACATGTTTTTTATTAGCACATATATGCAATACACAATGGTTGCATTAACCCTGAGAATTCTCTGCACATATACATTATGTCAACTTCACATTCCCTTCCCCTCTCCCCTTTTTAGTCTCCCTCAGCTCCACTGGCTCCCAACACCTCGTCCAGTTGATTATTACTTATTTGTATTCTGGATTTCTCAGATTAGAGAAACCATGAGATATTTAACTTTCTCAATCTGACTCACTATAATGGTTTTAAGTTGTATCCATTTATTGCAAATAATTCAAATCTATCTGTCCTCATAGCAGAGTAGTACTCCATTGCGTACATACACATTTTTTTTTGATATCCACTGGTCTACTGATGAGTATTTCAACACCTACTGCAATTTAGTTATTATTAGCTATGCTTCTATAAACATGGGTATACACGTCCTTTTGTAATATGTTGCTTTTAGTTATTTTGGAAAGACACTTAGAAGAGATATCACTGGGTCAAATGAAATATTTATTTTCAGTTTTTTGAGGAATTTCCATACTACTTTCCAAAGTGGCTGTACCAGTTTACAGCAATGTAAAAGGATTCCTTTTTCTCTGCAACACCACCAGCATCTGTTGCTATTTGTGTTCTTGATCTAAACCATTAGAGAATGCACATGCTTTTTAAACTTCGCATTTCTGATGGCGCACCTGCATGGAAATATCTAAACCTTTCTCCCTTGAAATCTCTGCTACCAGGAAATGAATATGTATAGAAGGATGTGTTCAAGGAATGGCAAATTCTAGACACTGGCTCAGTCAACACTCATTCCCATCTTTTTCTAACAATTCCTTTGTATAGCATAATCTGGAAAGCCCAAAGCTCTTTCCCAGACTTCCTTGAAGTATGGTTCTGAATGTCTGTAGGTTTTACCAAATTTACATGCCCACGTGAGGTCTGAAAGTTAACAGGGAGTGTAGGGTGGTAACAGCTCCTGGAAGTAGAACAGCTGGGTCAGAGGTTCTACTGTTGGGTTCACGATGTGAAAGGCCCTAATGGCAGATGACAACTTCAGTGAATATTTCTAGGTTAGTATTGTGGCACAGCTGGGTGATTTCCTTCAGTTCAGTGTCCTTCCTTTCCTGTAAATTCTATAGGATGCCTGGTACCCTGTAACAAACCACTTTCTGCTTTAAACTAGTTATTGTAGATTTCATTTTCTGCAATGAGAGCCCTAATACAGTAGGGTAGTGAAATAATAGATGTGGAATTAATTAAGAGGTGCTGGGGATGAAAACTAATATGCATACAAGTATATTCCCATAATTCTGCACCCAATATCATGATATCTAAGTTAAGAACCCATTTCTAAGTCTCTTAAACCCTTGAAGTTTTTTCAATAAATCAAACTCAAAACCTCCTCCTCTACAGTGATAGAAGTCTGTTCCAAAATCATTTGCTACCCCTTTGGAAGAAGAAGAAAATTTAGTTAAAAATCAGAAATAATATATTCCCCACATTCAGAAGTTAATTTTTTTTCAAAATTAGAAAATAAAGCAACCCTTTTCCCCATCCTCTTTTCCCTATATACTCACCATGTTTTGGGCTGAGAATGGGAAATGGATCTCCCAATTTCCAGAAGAAATACATAAATGTCAACCAAAGGAGACAGGAAAAAAGCAGTCGCTGTTTATGCACTAAGACAGAGGAGGCAGAACAGTTACAGAAAATACAACCTATTAAAGAGCTTGCTCTACAAAAAAAAAAAAAAAAAAAAAAAAAAAAAAAAAAAAAAAAAAAAAAAAAAAAAAAAAAAAAAAAAAAAAAAAAAAAAAAAAAAAAAAAAAAAAAAAAAAAAAAGAGCTTATGCTAATTAACACTTAGTTGGCTTATTCATTCAGGAAATGAATAATGGAATTTATAACTTTTAGTGACAGCATCCTTACCACCATAAAGGAAACTTCGATGAAATTCTAAATGACTTAAAAGATACACAATAGTAGAAGAAGAAATGAATCTGTGGCAGGATGAATAACCTTACATTCACTGAATGTTTGTATTCATTCTGTGACCCTTTGAAGACCCAGTGAGGCAGATTCAAGTGGCAGCTTTACAAAAATAATGTAGAAATGAAGCTGTCTAAAACCCTAGTCATCAAGAAAATTAATCCCAATCTTTATGCTGAAATAAGAAGGTAAAATACTCACATAGTCGGATGTTGCTTACAATGAAATAGCCAATATAAAAAGGTACCATGAAGACCAGGATCAGCAGAATTACACACAGGTTCATTTTCCAGTGGAAATAACGAGAACTGAAATAAATGTCAAAGAATATCACCAGAAGAGGGAATACAGCAACTTTCATTGTCTTTAGTCTTTCAAAAGATCTCTTTGCTCTCTGAACTTCATATTGAATATAAACCATATGATCAGTCAACTAGGTTGGTACCATATACAAACTGGAAGAGATTAACAAAAATACAAATTCTGAAAGGTATATACAACCATCATAACCATTTCACTTAAAAATGTCAATGCTTTAGGTATATTCATAGGCACTGTGTTACCTAACATATATCATCAACACAGCATTTCTAGTAGAATGACTTATTTCACTTGCAAGTGGGAATCTTGTCTCAATGTAAAATTAAAGGAAAAGAAATGTTAATAGTAATATATCTCCAAAGAACTCAGAAATATTTGTTTTCTTAAGTAACTGTTTTGTATTATTTTATTGTTTATAAAACATTGTATTTTAGTGTTTTTAATACAGATTTTATTTGCTACATTTAACCCATCTAAAATGTAAAACTGAACGACTGCAGTATGTTCAAAGATGTATGCAATCACTGCCAGGATCAAATTTTAGGACATTTTTATTACCTCATAACAAAAAAATTCCTGTGTCCATTAGCAGTTACTTTCCACTTCCTCCCAATCTCACCAGCTTGAGAGACCCCTTAAAATAATACCAAAGTTTTTTTTTACAGATTGTCCTATTCTGGACATTTTTTATCAATGGAATCAGACAATTTGCTTCTTTCACTTACTGTACCTGAAAAGTTCACCCATCTTGTAATGTTTATCAATAAATCATTCTTTTTCTATGGCCGAGTAATATTAATCCTATTATTTTTTGATTCACTAGTCAATCAACATTTTGGTTGCTTCACCTTTTAGCTATTATAATGACGCTAGAACATTCTTACACAGCTTTTAGTGTGGACTTGGTTTTCATTTCTCTTTAGGCAGAAGTGGAGCAGAACTGCTGGACCATATGGTTAAGTTCACACTTAACCCTTTGAGGTTCTTCCACTGTTTCCAAACATAGTTGCATCATTCCATAGTTTGCCTATAATGTGTGAAAGTTCCAATTTCTCCTCCCTCCAAACACTGACACTTATTTTTTTTTGTCTTTTTTGGTTGTTCCACCCTAGTGGTTTTGATGTATACTTCCCTAGTGGGGCTAATATTATTGAGCATCTTTTTATGTGTTTATCAGTCGTTTGTATATATCATCTTTGGAGAAATACCTATTCAGATCCTTTGCCCATTTTTCAAATGAGTTGTCTTTTTATTATTAAATTGTAAGAGTTTTTAATATATTCTAGGTAGATAGCTTTTACGAGGTAGTGATGTGCAAAATTTCCTGATTCTTGGGATATCTGTTCATTTTAAATAATGTCCTTTATTTTATTGATTTTAAGCTTAGGCCATGTTCCAAATAGTGACTAAGTAGTTAAGTGGCTAATAAGGCTACATAAAATGCAGCATGGGGAAGTCAACTGCAAGGAAGAAAGTAGTAGCAATGTAAAAGAAAGGCAAAAGCTGGCCCAAGCCTGATGGCTGTTATGACGCAGAGTTCTGGCAACTTGCTATGAGTAGGCCACAAATTAAAGTTTTCTAATGTTCAATACGAGACAGACAATTTGATCATGTAGCAGTCAGCTTTCCCATTGCTGAGCCACAATAACCAAAATCACAACTTAAAGGAGGAAAGATTTAATTTGGCTCCCATTTTAAGGGGCTCAGTCTATGGTGGACTGGCTCTACTGCACAACAGCACTATGGAATAGCGTGGCAAAGAAAATCTGCTCAGTTTATGGTGGCTGGGAAGCAGAGCAGGAGAACACTGCCAACGAGGAAATGGGCCAGGATCACGTACAGTAGCCAGTCATGTCTCCTTGACCCACCCAGAAACATCAAGAAGTAGGCTCCCACAAATAACCCAGGCAGATTTCAAAACCAATCACACTGATATTCTACCCTAACTGTCACAGATCAATTAGATAAAATCATAGTGTTTCTAAGAAAATAAACTATTTGTTCAAAGGAAGCATAATTGTTCCTCATTTGTTATTTCTGAATTACAACTGAGAGAAATTTCTCCAAAGATTTCATAAGGAAAAAATGTGAGGGCAATTGGTGTCCTGAACAATATCCTTCCAAATATTCTTCCAGTGAGTTACAGAGGGCTGTTTCTAACTATTTTCCCCTTAATACAGATAACCATCATAAAACAGTTACTCAGTAAAGGCTACTTCACAGGGAACCAAAGTCATTTAGTGTAGCTATGCTGACAGCTTTTTGCTCATCTGGACTAGCCCAGTTTAGTGCATCTAGAGAAGGATGTGAGCTGCATATCTTCCTCTATACAATCCCACATAGTATTCCAGCTAAATGTCTGAAAGATACTGGGAAGTACTGGTTTTACTTCTGTAAGTATAGATCCTTTACAGATTCAAGGGTGCACAGATAGAAGATTGCTGGGAAAAGACAGTCCTAGGGTATCCTGTAGGGCCAAAAAAAGAAAATGTTTATCAGAGTTCAGCTATCCAGGAACTTGGATGTTGGTGTAGCCATTGTCCAAAGAAGCCAGAGCTAAAGCTAGCAGCAGACCTTGGTGTCACCCACACAGTAATGGTTTTACAGATATGCAGAATAAAAGTTATAAAGTCAGGAAGGCTTCCACCAAATTTCTGGCCTTGGAAGCCAAGTCCTGTGCCCTTGAAAGGACACTGCATGAAGCTGTGAAGGTGAAGCTGAAAGTAGAGTGGAGACCCAAGAAATTTGGAGATACCAGGAATGTGGACTGTCTGCTATGGAGGCCCACAGGGTATGAGTGGAGCCAGCCCCAAACAGAAGCCATGGAGGTTGCAGTCAATGCCATAGGGGTGGAGGACTGAGGATATAGCTCAGTGGTAGAGCACTTGCCTGGCATGCTCAAGGCCCTGGGTTCAAATCCTGGTACCAAAACAGAAAGAAAAAAATACCAAAAAAGAAAAAAAAAAAAGGAAAGAAAGACATAGGCATGATGCCATTTCAAGTGTTTGAAGTTAATATCTTGCCACAGTACGGCCCAGGTGCTGGCACGTAGCTATAGAATTTAACAGAATTGCATGGTTTGGTTATCGCTTAGTTATTGCTGGGTTTTGCTCCTGTTTTGGTTCAAATGCTTTCTATCCTCTTATTTCTCTCTCCTGGAATGGGACTGTTTAGCCTGTGTCATTGTTATGTTGGAAGTATTTAAACTTTCTTTGATTTTGACAGGGGCTTACAACACAGTTACCTGCAGTCTCAGGGGAGACTTTGAACTTGAATTCAAAGGAAGCATAATTATTCCTGATGTGTGGGCAATTAGTGTGTGGACACTTTGGCAACTCTTGGAGATGGACTATTGTGGGTTTGGACCTGGTGTGTGTCCCAAAAGCCTCATGTTGCGGATTACCTATGGATACTGTGTGCTGTTGGGAAACGGGGCCTGGCTTGAAGGGGTAGACGCTTGAGGGTTGACCTGGTGGGTTGTGTGTTGGTTCCCTCACTTGATTTCATGTCTACCATGTTGTGAACAGCCCATCTCCTGTTCTTCCTCTACCATGTGCTTCTACCATTGCTAGCTGCCCATTGTATGGACTGTGACTTTCTGAAACTGTAAATTAAAATAGATCTTTTCCTCCCTTAAATTTTAAATGTTGGGTAGTCTGTCCCAGCAATGAGTAAGTAATTAAGACATGGGCTACATGCATTTTGCATAAAAAAGTAGATACAAATCTTTTGGGGTCCAGTGGAGAAATGTTATGGTTTGGATACAGAATATCCCTGAAAAGCCTCATCTATTTGGATGTTGTGAATTAACTATGAATTTCATGGGTTATCAGGAGGTTGGGCCTGGCTGAAAAATGCAAAATGCTGAAGCTTGAATTGGAGGGATGTAAGCGAGCGCTGCCTTTCCTTGCTCACTACGCTTTCTGATTGCCATGGGTTGTGGATATCAAGCTAGAATAGGTTAATCTTTGCATGGTCTTTACCTCAGGTCATGGAAGGCTTTGAACCAAGGCTGTACAAGTCCTGAAAGCACAATCTGTTTGAGCCCTCTGCAAATATTTCCTATTATTCTACAGATTAGTACTTGTAAATATTTCCTATTGTTCTACAGAGTAGTAGTGGAACTACAAATAATGACAAAGAAGTTTCTGAGCCCAGTCTAACCATTTCCCTGCTCTTGAGATGCTCCACTGCTCCTTAATGCTTGTGTTATCGTGACCTAAGGTAAATCTGATAACAACTCAGTAACATAAAACCACCAATAAGCTAACTCTGGGGCCCCTCATTATCATCCATTTGTGTCCAAGTCTCAGCTCTTTTCTGCCAGGTGCCCTGGATGACACTGACAAGTGGCACCTGAGCAGGGACCTTGTTATGGATTGTAGGGAAGAACACCAAGGAAACTGGAAATGATCAGTGGTAAATTAATCAAAGTAAGAATAAATGGAAAATTAATACTTGGAGATACTATGTGACAATATCTGAGTTATCAGTTGCTAAGTTTAAAATCTCCATAAATTTTACAGATTCAAAACTGCAACTATTGTATTTGTTTTTCAAAAAGTATTAAGATACACAGAGGTTTAAATTTGCTTTCTTAAATTTATTCAATACTAAAATGGTGTTATGTAATTAGGTTAATTGCTTATGCCTTTTGTTCACAGGGTTTGATCATGATGTATGTTTTTAAAAAATCAATTCATTTAAATGTTGACTGTCATAAGATCCTTTTAATAATCTGCTTAACACTTACGGAAGAGCTAACAAGATTTACTTTTGATAACATACTTTTTGTATTGTTTACTGGGTTTTAAATATTTGACAAGATAAAAGTATTAACAAGTTAAATTTTTTTCCATTTTAAGGTTTTGTTTGGTTATATAAATCACCACTCAGTAGTTTTGTATGCAATATGCCTTACTCCTAAAAAAAAAGTACTGTAGTTTAAGTTAGTTGTAACTGTTTTAATATTTCACAAAAATTATCTTACAGCTATCTGAGTAATAAAAGCCAACAGAGACAACTGTCATTACTGATAAAATACATTTTAATTTATAATTACTATATTAAAAGGCCTACAGTTCTATTAGATACACAAAAATCTAAAGGTATAATTCACAATTTTTAATCTTAAGTAAATATCTGTATTGACTATACTTTCAGTACTGACTGTTCATGTCGAATGTTTTTAAAAAACTAAGTGTGACAAAAGTCAACTAGGAAGCAAAAAAGGATATATACAAAAAAGGGAAATAGATATTTTTTAATAAAAAAGGATATTAAAAAGGATATAAAAAGGACAAAAAATTTTTGTAGTGTTCTTAAAAGGTATGTCTCAAGTTAAGTGTAAAATATATAAAGGATAAAACATAAAAATGTGTATATATAATTATTCTGCTTGTTTTACTTTTAGTTTCATGACTTAGAAGCTATTCTTTTCAACTTCTTTGTTGCTAGCATTCAACTAAAGGTCCTAACACTAACTCTTAATCCTCAGTCATTGATTACAGAAGAACTAAGTTGTAACAGCTTTAAAAATCTCTTCAAAAACTGTGTACGTAAGATATTAAACACATTACAAAATTCTCCATAACGCCACAGGTCAATTGATAAATGAAAAGAACAAGTGGCATAAAACCTCAACTAGCCTTCCGCTACAAGAACCATTATATAAGGCACTATCCACCTATATGGTATTATTCACCTAAATTAAAAAAAAATTATAATTCACAAGGCTTAGCTACAATAAAACATCACTTCATGTCCACTCAAGACAAATCCAGCCACTGGCATTACTGACTACCTACTACACGGATGCCAACAGTTGGGGCCCACTAACTTATTAATATGAAGAAGAGGATATGTTTCCTTTGTATCTCCAATAGGTCCTTTGTGAATTCTGCAAATCTGTTCGCCCATACAATGTGACACGAGTTAACACTTAACCCTGTTATGTAGATGCAAAATCTCCAGATAAGATGCTAGACTCAAGAGACAGTAATGCTGCTGGCTCAAGCAACAGTACTGCCAACTCCAAGAGATGATGATGATTATGATGGCATCAACCTTCAAGACATCTGAAGTAACTTCAGGTGATTTAAAGTGACTTACATTCATAGTGGAGAAAAATATGTATCTCTTTGATCCCTACATATTTATTCCTTGCTACGATTCTTAATATAACTGCTTTATCTAAAACCACCAAGGACTCTTAGAGCAAAAAGCCATTATTACAAAGCTCTGATATTTCTTTGTTGATTTTTTTTTTTCTGGTTGACCTGTCTATTTGTGAGAGTGGGGTACTGAAGTCTCTGGTATAATTGTTTTTGGGTCTCTCTGTCCTTTCACATCCAGCAGCTTTTGTTTTATGAAACTGGGTTCACTGAGTACATGTTTGTAATTGTGAGTTTTTATCTGTTGGACTATTCCTTTTACCAGTATATGTATCCAACTTTGTCTCTTCTGATCTATTTTGGTTTGAAATCTGCTATGTCTGAAATCAGTACAGCTAGTACTGTAAGTTTTCTGAATTCAGTAGCATGAAGTATTAATTTCCATCCTTTTACGTTCAGTCTGTGTACTTCTTTGTGGATGAAGAGTGTATCTTGCAGACAACAAATGGCTGGGCTTTATTTTTTGATTGAATTTGCCAGTTAGTGTCTTTTTATTGGTAAGTTACGACTATTAGCATTGCGATATCATTGTAAGATTTTTCTGAATCCTTTGTCTGGTTTTTCTGATGTTGGTTTTTGCTTTCCTTTGTTACACTTCCCTTTTGATGTTTCTGTTCTTTGAGTTCTGTGATGTTGCTCTTCTCTATGTCTCTAAGATTCTTTCTAGTATATTCTGGAATGTTGAGCTAGTAGTTATTAATTTCTTTAGATTTTCTTTGTTGTGAAATTTTACTTCTTCAATTTTTTTCCTTCAATTTTCAGGGATAATTTTGCTGGATACAACAACTCGGGTTAACACTTGCTTTTCTAGACTTTAAGGTTTGCATTGAGAAATCTGTAGTTATTCAGATGGGCTTGCCATGGTAGAATAATGTCTGTTTTTTAGTCTTACTGTTTATTTTTCCCTTCTGAATGAAGGTCTTGCTTTGTAGACCAGGCTGGTTCTGAATTCACTATGTAGCCCATGCTGGCTTAGAATTCATGCCTCAACCTCCTCAGTGTTGAGATTATAGGTGTGCAACACCATACCGACCTATTATGTGGTGCTAGGGGACTGAACTCAGGCCTCATGTTTCCTTGGCAGGCACTCTAATCAGTGAGTTATTCCCCAGCACCCATCTTACTGCTTTTAATATTCTCTCTTTGTGTTGAATTTCTGGAAGTTTGATTATGATGTGATGTGGTAAGCTTCTTTTCTGGTCAAGGTTATTTGGTATTCTATATCCCTCTTGTATCTGAATATTAATTTCTCTTCCTAGATTTAGAAAATTTTCTGTCATCATTTCAGGGAATAAGCTCTACACTTTTTACTCTGTCCTTTGCTCTTTCTTTCACAGCCATATTTTAAAAAAAATTTACATCTTGTATCCCCTTCTCTATCCCACCCTTCCACGCCCCCCCCACCCACTTTCCCTTTCCCTCTCCACAAAGTCCATCTTCTTACCTTGTCCTGTATCTCTCTTTTTTTTAATGATCTGGTTTCCTCATATTAGAGAAGCCATATGATATTTAACTTTCTGGGCCTGATTCTTTTTGCTGAGAATAGCTGTTTCAAGGTGCACCCATTTTCCTACAAATGACCCAAATTCTTTATGGCAGCATAGCATTCCACTGTGTACATACACCACATCTTCTTTATCCAGTCACCTGTACTTCGGCATACTGGCTTCTTCCAAGACTTGGCTATTACAAATTGTGCTGTTATCAACATGGATATACATGTAACACTACAGTATGATGACTTTAACCCTCCTGTGATGATACCCAGGATAGCTGGGTCAAATGGAATATTGATTTTCCATTTTTTGAAGAATATCCATCCTGTTTTCCTTAGTGGTTGTAACAGTTTACAGTCCCACCAGCAATGTAGGAGGGCTCCTTTTTCCCCAGAGCCTTGCCAGCACCTGTTGTTTTTTGAGTTAATAGCAGCCATTCTTACTGGTGTTAGATGAAACTTCAGTGTTGTTTTAATTTGCATTTCTCTGATGGCTAAAGATATTGAGCCTTTTAATGTATTTACTGGCCATTTGGACTTCTTCTGAGAACTGCTTATTCATTTCAGATTCCCATTCTTTGAATTGGTCCTTTATTTTGGAGGATATAATTTTTTTGGTTCTTTGTGTATTCTTGATAATAGTACTCTGTCTGAGAAGTAGCTGGCAAATATTTTTTTCCCCTCATTCTGTGGGTGCTCTCTTCACTCTGTTGATTGTTTCCTTCGCTGTGCAGAAGCTTTTTAATTTCATGTAATTCCATTTGTTGATTGCTGGACATAGCCATAATTTTGAGACTGGTTCTCTTTGAATCACCCACAAGCTACTGTATCCAGAGATACCTTGCTCTCGTTTTAAGGTTGTCCCTAATGGACTATTTAACTTGTTAACCTGGTCTTCAAAGTCCAATACTCTGTTCTGACAATGTTCACACCAGCTTCCCTTCTTTTCAATTGAATCTTTCATACCCTCTTGACTTCTTTCAGATTTTTCCATTTCTATAGCAAAATATTCTTTCATATCTTATATAGCCTTGTTTACCTGAGCCATCTTTTTGTTTCTGTCTTCTATGAACTCAGTAAACTTTTTATCCATTAAGACCATTTTTGTTTACTAAATCCCCTTTTTAAGTTCACTAATTATTTCTTGCATTTGATAACTATGCTTTGTTTGAACTGTTTACTTGGTCCACTTGTTTTCTGACTTTCTTCTCTATAAGTTCCATTATTTCGGGCCCATGATATTAGCTTTTGGAGAGAAGGCATTTCTATACGTGTCCTACAGCCATTATCTTCTCATGATTCTACTGCTAGTTTATAGACCAGTTAGGGTTTTAAAAACTCTGTCTCTGGTCTCTTCCCTTGTCCTGTGCTGTGGCAACTGTTCACCAGATATGTGGGACAGTAGCAACTGTGTGGAGAACTGTCTTTCCCTTCTTGATCTTTGCTGTGTGTCCACTGGTAAGATCTGTCCCACACGAGGGACTTCAGAAATGCCAAGCGCAGGCCTTTCTCTGAACATGTATGAGAGCAGGTGGAGGGAGCCAAAAGCCCACTGAACCTGAGCTGGCAGCAGTCAGCGAGGGAGACCTAACAATTCAGTGGCCTCCATCTTGTCTCATTCATATTAAACTTCCCTGGCAAACCCCTTCCAATTATCTTGGCTTCCTTTTCCTGCGGGCAGGGCTCACTACCTTCTGTAGCCTGTTCACACCACGGCCCAACTATTCAGGAGGTTGGTGGTCTGTCTTCCTTCTCTGCGACTGTCCCAGGGCCTGCTTCTTTCTGGATATTGGCTATGAGCATCTTCAAAGTCCCTGGTGTGTGTGACCTACCTGCGGCTTTTTTTTTTTTTTATGTAGAACAGTTCACTTGAGCTCTTTTCAAAACGACTCCTTTGATGTCATTTCCTAGTATGGTGCTTCTGAGAACTGCTTCTCCCAAGCTGGTCTATGGATCTGCAGGCAGGCCTTCTCAGGGGGAAAGCTTGCAGGGGATTTGCAGTTTGCACTATCCACAGATTTCCTTCTCCTGGAGACTGGCACTAGTCTACAGCTTCTGGCTCTCTGGGCTTACCTAGCATCTCAGGACGCCTGCTGCTCACTGCTGTTCGTGGCCCTTCCTAGGCAGCCGGGTGCGGCTTGCCACGTTGGTGTTTTTCAGCTTCTGACGCATCCTAGAGGTTTTTAACTTTCATGTTAGAAATTCCTAAAGCTCTCCTCCCTCTCCAATCTAGCTGTACCTTAACTTCTTGGATCAGCCTGTGAGAAACCACCGAATGGTAGTTCTACGAAGCTACCATCTTGTCTACAAGTCCCTCTCTTTTTTTCAACATCATTATTTTCCAATTAGCCATCTGTATTATAAGTTTTGTTCATTGAAAAATTTTTTCTAATTTTGATTTTTTTTTTTTTTTTTGGGGAGACAGGGTCTCACTGTAGCCCAGGCTGGTCCTGAACTCATTATGGAGTCCAGGTTGGCCTTGAACTCACAGCAATCCTCTGGTCTCAGCTTCCCAAGTGCTGGGATTATAGGCGTGTACCACCACGTTCAGCTTATATGGTGCTGGGGAATCGAACTCGGGTGCTTATCACTTGCTAGGCAAGCACTTTAACCACTGAACCATTCCTCCAGCCCTAACTCTAATTCTTAAAAACAGAACTTCAGAGTACAGTTTCAAGTGTCAGGGTCTATTAATGTGTTTGTACTAACCCTAATCTACTTTTAACACCTAAAAAAGTAAAATAGAAATCAATACAGTGTGGTTGATAAACTTGAATTCAAAGGCCAGCCTAACAGACTTAACCCAGCAGAGGCAAGAAATATTCTGGATAATAAACTGCTTCATGAAACCAGCAGGCCTGTTTGGTGAGGAGTTGAATAACTTGCTCTGAGGAACTCCGATCTTTTAATGTAGAGATTTTCAATGAGCAGAACAATGTAAAGAGCCATTCTTGGAATGCAGTCAGAGAATAGCCTGAGAAAAATAAAGGTTCTAGGAAGGAAGCCTTAACATTTCTTTAAGTCTTACTCTCAATGGTCAGACATTTATATTCTGATGTCTCATAATCTTTGCCAAACCAATATCTAGATGGCTGGAACCCATATTAAAATGATCACTGCAGCACATGGTGTATTTTTTCAGCTGTAAGATCCAGGAGACTTTTCCAACTGTGAAAGAAGTAGCTTAGGACACTTTGAAGGGAGAGTTATTTGTACAGTTACTCACCTGCTATTCAATACTCCTAAGATTTCAAAGATGATAAGCTCAAACATGGTGCAAGAAAACGCAAAAGTCACAGAGAAGATCACCTGTACAACATACTGACGCACCTGTTAAAAGAAAAAGAGACTAGAATTCAGTTGTTTCCTTGCTTAAAATTCGAGGTGATAACCTTCTGTTGATAAGTCAGAAAACTGATTTTGAGGAAATTATCAACTCATTGGAAATACAGTCTTAGTTAAAGAAACAAAGTAAGTAACACTTCTGAATCACAAGTCACTGTTACCAATATCCTCTTATGGTTGGAGAATTCAAAGTACAAGATGAAGTAAACGAACCACAAGTAGATACAGAATTCCTGATACACACTGACAAAAAAAAGAGATATATCTGCATGTAATGTTTAATGCTACAAAGGATTCTTCAACACTGCAGATTTTGGACCAGTTCTGGAAACTCCCCTGGGAAGCCTTATAGTACTGGCCAGAACAGAATCTTCAGAATTCTGAGTTAGACCATCTCAAGGAAAAAAAAAAAGTATACACACTCATACACAGATATATATTATATTCAGTCTAGGGTAAATTTCTGAATCCAAGGCTTACAATATAACCTAGACTAGCTTTTGAATTTTTGGCATTAATTTAAAATGTAAGATTTGGATTTCAGGGTGAAAGAGACAAGTGAAAGGGAACATTTATGAGACATTATACATCCAATTCTCCCCCAAAGAATAACTGTCTGCTATTGGTATGTGTTCTGGTATGACTGACGTATATCTCTTGCACTTAGCTTCTGGGCTGTTACTTGACTTTCTATCTTTCCAATCTACCGAGCCTAATCAGGCCTGATGGTACACACATATAATCCCAGCACTTGGGAGGATGAAACCGGATGATTGTTATAAGTTTGAGGCCAGCCTATACTACATAGTGAGTTCAAAATCAGTCTAGACTACAGAGCAAGACCCTGTCTTAAAAAAAAAAAATTCCCTAAGCCTAATCATATTCTATAGTTTCACAGTTACATAGTTTTCATTTGGTAAAAGCTTCCTATCTTGGAAGTGAACATAATTATTCTTTAATAAAAGTGTTTTTCTTTTTATAATAAACCTAAACATATATAACATAAACATAACCCAATTTTTCTTACCTCATAGTCCTTAAACAATTGGCGCATAAAGAAGAGCCACCCAAATCCAAAAAAAAATATCTAGAAGAGAAAGAATACAGAATGTCAAAATACATCTTCTTTAGAGAAATATATAGATTATTTTATGATAAAAGACTTGGCAAATAGATAGTTAACTTATTCAGTGACTAAAAACCAGATGCACTCACAATCTATCTCTGAGGTTACCCACACTATAGAATGTGTACTTTTTTGCACAGAAAGTACATACATATTTTTCCAGTTTCATAATTGTTTTATAAGCCAGAAAAGTTAGCAAATAGACAAGGGCCCAATGAAACTTGTTTCTTAAAGATGATCCCTATTTGCAAGTATTTTTTTAAAAATTAAGATTTTGGGGGGAAAGAAACTGAGATAAACATAGGAGAGTAATAGAAGGCTAATGTTTTAAAATGCATGTTTCCTTCAGAGAGCTTTCTTAGCTTCTTTATCATCCTCCCTACTCTGAACAGTATAAAACTAAGTAGCTTCCACCACAGTATAAAACTAAGATTGCAGGATCAGCATTTCTCAGTTTTAACTCTAAGTGGCATCAGAGACAACAGTCACGTGACAGCCGACAATGCTGTTCTTCACTCGTTAACAGAACATTTTATGTACACATACGTACACACTCTCTGACAATTCTTTTTCTCATATTGATTGGGAATTGAAAAAACAAAATTTTTACGCCTTCCTACTGACTTTTGGAGCAAGTATAAACTCCTGCGTAGTTTAGCAAAGGCTTTTCCAGCCCCTTGTGCCCCTTGCCTACTACATGGAACCGCCTCCTGTTCTGCAGACACATTCTTTTATACTGAGACCCATTTTCCTGACAGAAACTTCTTCTAGTTCCTACCACTCATAGTCCTATAGGTTCTAACGAATATATTATTCCTTCTGGAAAGCCTTTTCTGTTCTTCTAAATAAAGATAAATTATGCTTTTTATGCAATCTTATTTTATCCTGTACTTCCCTTATCAAAGCACTAATCACAGTTGTTATATCAGATTAAAATTACTATAAACTCTGAGGACAAGAAACACTATTATCTTACGGTCTTACTACCTTTTTATCTTCAGTACCCAGCACAATGCCTGTCATATAGTGGATTCTGTAAATGTTCACAGAATGGCTAAATGGTCTATTCTCAAAGACCATTAGTAACATGTTGTTAAATAATATACTGTTTGTAATATCCACCTCAAAATTTTTGTAGGATGGCCGGGGCCATAGCTCAGAGATTACAGCACTTACTTAGTAAGGGTGAGGTTGTGGGTTCAATTCTGCTGAGCCACATAAGCTGGGCATGATAGCAAACACCTGCAATTCTAGCACTGAGGAAGCTGAGGCAGGATGACTGCCATGTGTTCAAGGCCAGCGTGGGCTACATACAGAGTAAGCTCAGGACCAACTTGGCCAACAGAGCAAGACCCTGTCTCAAAATTTTTTTTCTTTTTTTGGGAGCAATTCTTACATGCTATGCTGGCGGCTTGGAATTCAAAGAGAAAAAGAAAGCCAATACCCTCAAGAAGTTCACAAGACAGTGACCATACACTGAAGATACAAATAATCAAAACATAGTATGTATATTTAACGGCAGAGACATGTAAATAATGACATGTGACAATATGAAAAAGGAAGTCCAAACTAACCTGTATGGGACTAGGTCAGATTTTCCAGAGAATATCTGAGCTGAAGAAAGTTACAACTTGGGGTTAAAATGTGATTTGTGTATACACTTGGGATTTTGTGTAATTTTTTTTAGAAGTCCCAAGATATTTGTCACACATTCAAAGGCTTCCACGAAAATATTAAAAACAATTCTCTTAAAAGAATAGATAAGAATCAGGCAAATAAAAGGCAGAAGTGCTGGAGGCAGGAGGGCAGGGCTTTTCAGATAGAAAAGAACATAAGCAAAGGCATGAAGTAAGCAGCATTACTGTAAGCTGGTAACTACAGTTTGGTGCTGCTGGAAGATAGCATTTAAAGGACATGATTAAAAACAAGCTAGAAGGAGAGGACTAATCATTGAGGGCCCAATGCCACTCAGGAAGCCTGGATTATACTCCCTAGATGATAACGGTCATTCAAGCATAAACATGGTGTGATATGTTTTACACAGACCACTATGGCAGCTTCATGGAACATGTATTTGAAGGAATCAACTGCAGGAAGAGAAACATTATGGAGGTTGTTGTAGAATTCAGATGAGAGATGATAAAGGCCTAAATTAAAGCCATGGGAATAGAAGAGGAGGGAGTACATGTAAGAATTACTTAGAAGTAAAACTAGGATGGGAAGTCAAGGATGACTAGTCCAGAATACAAGACGACTAAGGCCAAACAATGCAATATAAATAGCAAAAAAAGAGGAGGTTTGGAAATGGAAGATGACAAGTTGATTTTTAAATATGCTAAGTGCTTAAGGGCCACCCAGGTCAAGATATCCAACAAGCATCTGAATAAAAGACAAATTATAAAGACAGGACTTAGGTACACCCATGAGCTGAAACCACTGAAGTATTTGAGATCATTCAGGAGAAATATAGACTGAGGAGAGCAATATGTCAAGGAAAACCACTAGATGTAGAAATAGGAGGAAGAGACAAGGAAGGAGATAAAGAAGTGGTTAGAGAAATGACAGAACCATGAAGTTATAATATCCTGAAACCATGGGAATAGTGTTTAAAGAGTATTAAATGGAGCAAAGAGAGACAACAAAACAAGGAATGAAAAATGTTCAAAGAATTTTGTAACTTGCACGTCAAACAGTAAGGTAAGGCAGAACCCAGCCTACAGTGGGTTGGAGATGAATGAGAGGTACAGGCAGTAGAAGTAAAACACACAGAATTACTTAGGGAAAGCCTAGAGTAAGAAGAAAACAGTTGAGAGTAGCCAGAGAACAATGTAGAGTAAGAGAAAGTTTACAGAACAAAGGAAAAAAGCAGTGAAGGAGGACTCATCTCAAAACCTATGCACTGATTCATTTCAAAATGAGCTACTTGAAGATCAAACGCATAGGTGGTATAAGGGTTAGGGATCTTGACGAAACAGCAGAGAAATTTTGTGCATGTGTGTGTGTGTTAGTTACCTTCTTGTTGAGGGGACAGAATACTTGACATGCACAAATTAGAGGAGAAAAAGTTTATTTTTGCTTACAGTTCAGAAGGTCACAGTCCATTCATGGGCAGCTGGCAACAACGGAATTACACAGCAGAGGCAGAGGCGGAGGGAGCTCCTCAGGGCATTGAAAAAAGGAAGTCAAGTCCCAGAAGGAAGGGAAGAAGAAGCATATATTCTTCCAGGTCCTATCTCTGCGATCTAGCCCTTCTGAGTTCAACCTCACTGTGCCATCCCTTCCAAATTTAAGCCCCTAATCCACCACATGCCTGTAATCTATAACTTACCATACAACTGTCTTCCACCACACACTCATATTCCACTCCTCCAGACCACGCTCCCATCTCCTAACAGTACCTGGTTCCATAGATAATCTATAACATCCAAATACATGAGAATTTTGAGGGACATTCCAGATCCAAAACACAATATTGTACATATACATAAATTAGGACGGTGGTTTCATGTCTGAAGAGAGAACCCAAAACGGCCACATTGGGAGTTGAGGGGTCTAGTTCCTGCTCAGATGTGTGACAAGAGAGCACCAGCCTGAGACTGTAGGATAGCTGGTGTGAATCTGTGCCATGACTTGATGCTCAAAGGCAATGACAAAGGCCTAAAACTAGAGAAAATATGTGATGGAGACTGGCAGAGTGAAGACAGGAGTCAGTATCTAGAGACGATGACAAAGGCTGGCACTCTCCCAGAAGATGCTGTAATAATCTTTCTTCCTTTTTATTTAGTTAAAGCTGCTAGTTTATTGGTTGAGCCACCCATATCTAGGGAAGGCTTTCTTTCCTTATTTGCTGGCTCATAAGACAATCACCCAGAACTAAAGCTCCACTGTAAAGATTAGCTGGGCATGCCCTAATCTCTTCAAGTTGACAAAATGCTTTAAATGGTCACAATCTATCAACGGTAACTTGACAACTAGGCACATCTCTTTAAACCGTACTCAATCTCCAAACAGTCAAATTTCTAATTATGCCTAATACACAATACAACTACCCTGTGTACAAATGGAAACGCAACAAATTTCTTCCCAAAACAGAAAACAGAGCTCCCCTTTGGGAGATGCTTATTCTCCTGACATTTGATTAAATATTATAATGTAACTTTCATGAGTTCCAGTATTAAAGCAATCAGTGCTGTATATATGTATACAGGCATATTGATAACAAGAAACAAATTCTAATTCTCATTTCTGTAACTGGTCACATGGTTGCAGCTAGTATTTATAATTACCTTCGTCTACTATTCATTCTGTTTCCTTGGCTTTCAGCAAGCACCTCTGAGGGTCTCAGTTCTTTCCTACAGAGTGACCCAGACCATCACTCCTGAAGGCGCTGGATCATTTTTCATCTCGTCTGGATTGGGTTGCTGCAGTTTCCCAATGACTTTAATAACTGGGCATAGTAATACCAGGAGATGCCCTAAAGGGCCTCCTGCACCACAAATATATTCCTCCTTATCTCCACTATGGAGTACGAGTCCAATTCTCTTTGGTGCTCTGGATCAATCAATCAATCACTCGGGTAGCACTTAACTCCTTTTTTCATTTGTTGGCAAAGTGGCACGAGGAGAACAAAATGACCACAGGAAAGTCTTAGCTTCCAATTTCATGGAATTCTTGTTGTGCTTCTTGTTACAAGCCTTCCTCCTCCTGGACCTAAGACTTTCAGGGCAGCAGAGCGCAAGGTTGCAAGAAAAGAAAGCAAAAACTTTGCTAGTGGATCACTAGTAGCAATGGTGAGTAGTGCCACTGCTATTGCTATCCTTGGATTCCTGGCTACGGAATGAACAGTATCACATATGGGATGTTGACTCAGAGGACATACAGCCTTCTAAAGAACCCTATCCCAACCTTGCAAGGCATTACCACTTAGCTGGCACTGTAAATGCATTTTCAAAGGCCTTTTTACCATTCTACCAATACAGCTGTTTCCGATGGTAGGAAACATGGTAAAATTGGCTAATTCCATGAACATAAGCCCACTGCCACACAAATGTGTTCCCTGGTCAGAAACAATGCTAGGAAGAAAACCAAGGTGATGGATAAGCATTCCATAAGTCCATAAAAGGTATTTCTGGTGGAAGTATTATGTTCAGTGTAGGCAAATTTGTAACTGGAATAAGTATCGGTTCCCATAAGGACAAAATGCTGTCCTCTGGTGGACAGAATGTCTTTACACAGGCACAAGAGATTCTTTATTTTACGACGTGGGAGAAAAAGAGGTGAGAATGTTTGCAGATACAGGTAACTAGGAGTTATCCCTACCCTTGGATTCCTGGACCCATGAATCCTGGTTAAATCAGATTAAAACGCAGGAAGTAGGAGATCACATCTTTTGGTTCACTTCCATTGATTAACAAGAGGCAAGATTACCTGCTAAGAGAGATGAGTAGAAAAAGGAGACTTTGTGGAAACGGATAAAGATTTCGAGAAATGTGAAGGGACTGGAATAAGCAGCTGATAAAAGTCATGAAAAAGAATGATTCAATGAGACAAGGTTTAAACTTACTGGAAAATTGCACAGATATGTGTGATTTTCTACAGAAAACGTTAACAAAGTAATGGTCCAAGTGTGGACTTTGTAAGAAGGTACAGAAAAAAGACACTAACTTGGACCCACATACTCAGAACTAGTAGAAAAGAAAAGGGCAAACCAATTAGGAGAAAAAACATTCCCACCCTACATAGAAGCGACTGGACAGTTGTGTCTGAAGCCATGACTGAAAGCAGAGAAGTTGGGTAAATGTGAATGGTGCATATGGTGGGGGAAAAAAATTAACAATATCACCTAAAATCAAAGTGGATAAAGTAGAGAAAATAAGCAAAAATTGTAAGTTTATATGATATGATCAGGAATGGAAGAAAAGAACACCTTTAATGTTTTATTATAGGCTTCTTTCCCATTGACAAAAGCAGCTTAAAAAGACTTTTAAACTACACACACACACACACACACACTCTCTCACACGGTTGGAGCCAGACACAGTGGGACAGGCCTTAGTCCCAACAACTAAGGAAGCTGAGGCAAAGGAGATCACTCGAGCCTAGCAGTTTGGAGTCAGCCTGCACTAAATAGTGAGGTTCTGTCTCCTATAAAACAACAAAAACTGGAGGGAAAAAAGTAACTGGAGGATTTATTACACTGAGATAAATATGAATTTTAATGTGAGTGAGTGGTGAGAGCCCAGGCTGAAGAGCTAAATGCCAGGGTCCCAACACAGAGGGAACTATAAGCCATATTAAGGAGTTTAAAATTCATCCTGTGGCACAATGAACAATTGCTATACTCAGATGTTGTTTGAGGCTGACAAGTTTTGTTATGTGACCTTGGTTTATTTCATTTCAAATGAATCTTTCACTTTACACAAAACAGAAAAAAATGGTAAAGGAGTGCCTGCTTCAAAAGTAGTAAATTTCTCTAGAAAGGTATGTTTGTGTGTGCATTAAAAAAATTTAGTGGGTCTTTACTATGTGCCAGTAACTGGTAAGACACGAAGAAATACAGGAGGGTGTGAGAAAGGTAACACCTTGGACTCCACAGACTCCACAGACGATAAAGCTAGAAACACACTAATGAACAAGTGATAAATGCTGAGAAGGAAATATACTGGGAAATGAGGAAGAGGGTGGCCAGACTGAAAGGCCACTTTGAGAATAGGGAGTCAGGTTAAAGACTTCACGAAGTGACATTTTTATTACTATCTAAATGAAAAAAGTAGGCATATAAATATTGGGATAGGAAACACTTGTGCAAAGCATTCTTTGGGCCTTAGTCCTGTGCAGTTTGGGAAGTTTAATATTTTACACTGTATGTGTAGGGTATATGAATGTAAGGCACAAAAGATTAGAAAATTATTTTCTGGATTTTTTTTTCAATTTTATCTATGCTAATCTTAGAAGCTGCAGTACAATAAGAACTTCCTTGGGATTTTAATTTTAATTGTGAGCAAAACAAATGCTACTTAAATATTACTTTTCTTGAACTGGTATGAAGGCTAGAAACAACTATGTTATCTTCAGGGATAATAGGAAGCCTTAAAAAGGCTTTAGGAGAGATACATGTCCAGGTTTTTTTTTGTAATGATGTATCTGAATACCTCTTAGACTATAAAAATAATTCATATTGCATAAAGAATGATAGACTTTAAAATGGAAAATTATTGTATTAGAGTTTTGAGGCCATGAATAGTTTTTCCTTGTTTTGTATTTTTTTTTTTTTTTGAGACAAGGTCTCACTCCGTAGTACAAGCTGGTCCTGAACTCACTATGAAGCCCAAATTGACCATGAGAATTCATGGCAGTCCTGCCTCAGCCTCCTGAGTGCTGGGATTACAGGCATGTGTCATCACCCACCCAGTTAATTTTTATGTGGGGCTGAGGGGCTGAACCCCGGGCCTCATGTATGGTAGACTATCACTTTCACCCACGAGCTACACCCCCAGCCCTGTTTCGTATTTTCTTAAATGTTGTTATGAAAGTTTTTCAAGAGGCTTGGAGAGGACTACTCTTTACAGACAGAAGCATTAGGTAGAAGCAGTACAAAAGCGACGTTAAAACTCCAAAATTTGTCTTACTTTAAGCCCTCTGTCATCTGCCATTTGAAAGAATACATTATTGGGAAGATAGGACAGGGGGTGGGGAGCGGGAGAGTGAAATTAGGTAGTAAGAGCTTCTACAAATCTTAACAGCTAGCCAACAATTATTTCTTGAGTGCCTGCATATGGACATGGGTATAGAGCTATAAACAAGATCTTAAAGAAGTAAATTCTTACGTACATAGCGATATTTGTGGTATGATAAACATTAGGAAAACAGAGCTACGACACATGACATGGTGAAGGCAAAATGCTCGCTACATGAAGTTTCCAGAGAGCACCCTAAGCGTCTTACGTACGCTTGTACACTCGGAGCTTTGTGCGTTAGACGAGCGAAGGAACGAACACGCCCAAACGTGAAGAAACGAGGGTCAGGAAAGGCCCCGAAAAGGCGAGCAGGAAGAGAGCGCACAGCGGGGGCGCGCGCACAGGGGCAGCGCTACGCGTCGTCACGGCGGCCAGCGCCTCCGCACCCGGACTCAGGCCGACAGCCTCCGCGCGCGCGCCCGGCCCGCACCGGCCCCAGCCCGGAGGCGTGCGGGGCCGCGGGGCCCTTCCCGCGGACTTCCAAGTCGGGAGGTGGCAGGACGGGGGACGCGGCCGCAGCAGCCCCGGCCCGCCCGGGGCGCTGGCGTGGCGGACGCCCGGCCTGGCGGCGGAGCGCGGCCCCCGCAGGCGACTCCGGAAGCGGGGGCCGCGGGCGCGGCGACTCACCTGAGAGGTAATCATAATGCTCGAGTCGACTAGGAAACTCATGGCGAAACGTGGGGGCTGCCTCCATCTCCCCACGCTGCTGTGCGATCGGGCCACCGGCCCCCTCAGTCAGGTAGCCTTTGCCCGGGGACAGCGGCCACATCCGCAGCTCGCCCGCTCGACGCCATCAAGCTGCGCCCTAGCCAGCCAATCAGCTGCCGCCTCCGCGCTCCCGCGCGGTTTCAGAGTGGGCGGAGCGAACTCCAGTCGCCCGGAAGCCGAGCTTCTTTCGGGCTGCCTAGGCTGAAAGGGCAGTGGGCGGGAAAGCCAAAGGCCGGTGTGAAGCAAGCTGCCCTTTTCGTACGTGAGGCTGAGGGAGGTGCGGCTTGAGAGCTACCCTCTTACTGATGATCATGACTAAGAACATGCAGTGAACAATTACTGCGTTGGGATTCCACAACGATCTGGATTAGATGCTCAGCTACGCAAAATAAAAATAAATTACTATAAGTTAAGCACTGTGTTCTAAATGTTACATCTTTTCTTGGCTCCGTAAACATAGCTGCTATACCTGCAGTTCAGGGAAGAATGGACAGGCAGGCGAGATTTTTGATAAATACGCTAACCAAATCAATTTCTGATGGGACCACAATAACAATAAAAGCAAGGAAAAAAGTCACAACGTTTATGGTGAAATAGTGATCACCCTAGTAGGACGATGGTGGAACAGAAGACTGAGATGACAGAATAAACTAATGTATGCAATAAACTATTACGCTTTATAGCACAGCAAGTTTCAATAGACTCACTATGTGACCTTAAAACCACAAAAGTGAAATGTTTGCATGAAATGAGAAATTGTTATTAAGAAAAAACCTAAATAAGCCTTCTAGTTCCACTTGCTGTTGGTTAACTTAAAACCGCTCATTTTGGAGGTCACATTATTGGTAATTAACTTCTCATTAGCTCTGCTGAAGCTGTGGAATTTGGCAACAGCTACTTGGCGTATTTCCCTGGGACGTGAAGGTCACTTTTGCTAAGAACACCAGTTCTTCCCTTGAACCTGCAGGTGTCTGATGGATGGCTAAAAGGGGATAAAAGGTTTGGCATCTGTGCCTTCAATGGCATTTGTCTTCCATGTTTAAAACCTTTTACTTAGCTCTGCACATAGACATGTGATCATTTAAGAAATGTTTTGTCCGAGACTATGATACAGGGTTAGTTGGCCAATTGCCCAAAGGAGCTGGTATGTATTTCCTCTGTGCTACTCTTGTGCGTTTTCAATAGCATAAGCACAAAAGATCCTTCAGTCCGATCAAGGCCAGGACATTTGTGGAAGATGATGACACTAGCAGTAAAAGTAATTCAGCAGTTCCTGTGCCAAGCTAACTGCCGGTTAGCTCACCAAATATAAGGTCAAGATGTTTTGTGCAGAATGATAATGCCAGATACATGAAAAATCAGCAGCATCTGGGGCAGACTGACTGTGACCATCCTGTGTCCCATATCTGTCACAAGAAGAAACATCTTTTTAAACTATGCTTCTGGCCAATGAAAATTACTGACTAGTCCACTCCAGCAAATCAATAAAAAATTACTGCTTTCTTTGTTCTGGGACAGCAGCTTGATCTCTCATGTGACCAACTTCTTGCATCCTTCTGACAAAGTCTCAATTTAGCTTGAGTCCTTTTTCCCCTACCCATAATAAAGCTTGAATTTGTACTTGTCATATTTGGCCCAATCTCGTTTCTAATGTCTCTGGGGCAAAAGATCTCATTGTATCATGAAGTAAGGGAGTAATAATCTCATATACTCAGTACAGTCAGACTACAAATGTATTTTTGTTTTTTCCCACTAATTTTATTAATATACATATGTAATACATAGTGTTTACAATGAATTTGGGTATTTTGTGTACATCTGTATCATATCAACTTTACAATCCCTTCCCATTTTTGTCGCTCCCACCCCCTCCCTATCCCTTTCCCTAACTCTGGCTATCACTTCATGTAGTTCCATAGAATGTCTGTGTTCTGGGTTTTCCATGTCAGAGAGACAATACAGTACTTAACATATTAATATTCTGCATCTAAATCATTTCACTGAAGTCACCACTCTAACTCAGCTTCCTATTCCTCACATGGGTCGCAGTAGTTAAACTTTGATTCGTCTTCTCTGAATCCAACCAATCCCTTTACTGGGATATTTACCAAAAGTTTTTTTTTCTATATTTTATATATCTTTGTTGCTATTCTTAAACCTGGCCTTACCCACCAGTTCACATTAGAAAATACAAGCATGTAGTTCAAAAGACTAGTAAATTTGAAAAAGAAGAAGAAAAAAGTTAAATTTCACATGCCTTAGCTGAATACTGGAAGGTACATATTTGTACATTCACAGGGTTATCTTTACATCAGTTTTCTTAGGATAAATTTTCATCAGTGACCTAATAAGTAATTGCTACAAAGTTAAAACTATATCACATTGCTACGTTAAATGAACTTAAGTCTATACCATACCACATAAATATACTTAAAGTAACAGATATGAAGGCAAATTTAGTTATTTCAGAATTTTTTAACTTTTATAACTTATTTACTCATATTTCACTGATTACTAACATTCTGCTAAATTTGGTTTATAATTTTATCTCTCTATGCATCCATATATTCATGCATTTGAATTCTTAAAGAGATTTCATGTCAATTCCCCATGTTGCATTTTTAATTAGTAATTATTCTATTTTGCACACTACTGTACTAATACTAATATTTTTTTTTTTTTTTTTGGTGCTGGGTATTGAACCCAGACATCACACATGCTGTGCAAGGGCTCTCCCACTAAGCTATACTCCCCAGCCCCCACCCCATTAATTTTTAAAATTTGAAGACAGAATCTTGTTGGGCTGCCTAGCTGGCCTGAAATTTCTAATCATCCTGCCTATACCTTCTGAGTAACTGGGATTACAGACATCTATTAATGATTCCTGGCTATGGAATTCCTTAAAACAATTCTAATTTATGCTTTGTACCACTCTTTAGAATGTGTAGCTACTGAGCATTCAGTGTCCTCAGAGTTCTGATTGTGCCTGACACCCCCAAACATGAGGTGTATTTCATTTAACATTCAGTTACCTATCCATGAAGTCAGAGTTATAAGCGGTGCCAGATCCTCTGTGTTCTTCTACCATTTGCCCAGGACCGAGGAGCTCGTGACACTCTCATTGCTGGTACTTGTCTCTTCGTGTTTCTGACCTTATTGTAGCCTGATGCCTTTTTTTTTTTTTTGGTACAAAATGATTCATGGTGTGACTTTATTGCATATTATATTTTATATCAATAAAATATTTTGATTTGGCTTAATGATTCTTCCCTTTATTGTGTGTGTGTGTGTTTGTGTGTGTGTGTGTGTGTGTGTGTGTGTGTGTTTGCTCTATGGATCATGTGTTCCTTATCCTTTCCCTCATGCTTTAGCAGGCATGCGTTTTATTGTAATATACACGTTTAACCTTATATTTTTCTATTTACTATTGTAGAATAATGGTAATATCTTTGTAAATTAAGAATCTCAGTGTACTTCTGTTTTCCTTTATTCATTTAACCCACACAGATTCCAAGTTTCTGTTGGGATAATGTGTCATTATAAGCCATACTTTTAAAAAATGTGCATTATATATTATTTGTGATGTTTTAATTTTTTTGTAACTATACTGATAACACTGATTCATTTTATGTTTTAGTATCTTCAGTATTTTTCATTGGCCTCTTTTCCTTTTTTTCTTTTTTGGTGCTGGGAATGGAACCCAGGGCCTCTCATATGCTCAGCAATGCTCTACCACTGACCTGTGTCCTTAGACCTCCGTTATGAGCTTCTTTTATATTCTTACATTCTTTAAAGCCACTGTTTTGGAGTGATATATGGATTTTTAGAAAAAGTTTTCTTCTTTGGCTTCAGTGGGTCATAATTTTTTTTTTTTGAAGCAGAGTCTTACTCTGTTGCCCAGGGTGGCCTTGAACTCTGCAGCCTCCTGTCTCAGCTCCTGAGTGTTGGGATTATGGCTGTGTGCTATCATACTTGGCTCATGAAATAAATGTTTCTTTAAAGAAGAACTTACAAGTTTACATTTCTAGTTTTTGAATAATTGAGGGTGACTTTAATTGCCTTTACCCACAAATGAAATCGGGCTTGTTGGGGCTTCTTGGTTTACGTTTTCATCCTCAATGTTCTAGAGATGTTCTTTTTAACCTTGAGACTTAATATGTCATGGAGATGTATGAGGTCATGTGATTTTTCCCTTTGTTTGTAATTTAATATTGCTCCTTTCTAATATATTCTTTTCATGGGGAAAATGAGCAGTAGAGTCTAATGGAAGTGATGACATATGAATTCCAAGGTCAGGTCATAAAAAATACTGAAACTTTTCCCTTGATCTCTAGGATCACTTGCTCGGGGATAACCAGCCACCGTCTCATGAGGACACCCATCGTGAGGACACCAACCCCATGAGGTATAGTCATTGAGAGAGTGGGTCCTGCCCTTGTGGCCAGGTCTCTCTTAACAGCAGGCCCCATTAATACCTGACTGAAACATATGAGAAGTCTCCATGCTGCTCCTGAGTATGTGCCTTGCATGAACTCGGAGAGCCAATGGGTAATACACACTTGGTGTTTTAATCCATGGTTTTGGAGTTACGTGTTACACAGTAATCGATAACAAATGTGTAAGTTATCGCAGGTAATATTTTTGCTTGGTGTAGTATATGCTCCTATCCTTGTAGCCTTTATTTTCACTACTCACTGAACCAAAACTAAATATTTTAGGTTTTTGCTATAGACACATCTAACCTCAATGTATCAATTTCTGTACATAATGCTAGATACTATAGCAGATACATCTTAAAATCTCAGTGGAATAATACAACAGAAGTTTATTTCTCATTTCATGTGAAGTTTAAAAGTCACATATATCAAATTAGTGGGAATTTGGGATCTGGGATAGGGTGAGACCTTCTAATCTACAGTCTTTCAATGACTGTCATCTTCATTACATGGCTCCCGAGTTTGCCTTAGCAACAGCATCTTTAACATGTGGCAGCCATCTTCAATATGTGGCTTCTGAAGTTGCTTTGAGTAACAACATCCATAAATTCATATGAAAATCTCCCTTCCTTTATGACAAAGTAGAACTTGCTTTCTTTCATGTCTAGAATGCTGGAACATTTAGGGAACCTCCTTCTCACTATGTAGTGCTTCTTGGGAGTGCATGGCCAATTAGCTACTTCTTGTCCTGGGAAATGTCTCAGAGGCCCATGCATTCATTCATCAAACATTAATAGATACCAAGAACTGTTAAATGCTGAATATGCAGTCGCACATCGGGTGGAATCTCCACCTCAGAGTTGCTTGCAGTCAGATTTGAGAAGAGCCGGTAAATAAGACAACAGGACAAACACACACCAGAGTGTACAACAAGGTAGCAATGAACTTTGTCTTGGAAGCCTGAAATTCTGGGAAGAAGGTTACATTGGAGCTGATTGTGGTGGGGAGCAGGCAGGATACAGCAGAACCCCAAAACATGACATTCATATGTCATTATGTGCCTGGACCGTCCACACTGAGACTCAAAATATGACCTGCAAGGCTAAGGCACAGGCATTTGCAGATGGACCTAGTAAATGAGACTTCAAAGGCAATGTATCAACCCAGGACTATTTCTAGCAAGCAATAGAGATGATTTTGGCTAGGTTAAAAAAGAACTCTGGAATAGCTTAG
Source organism: Ctenodactylus gundi (assembly GCA_004027205.1). Taxonomy (NCBI): domain Eukaryota; kingdom Metazoa; phylum Chordata; class Mammalia; order Rodentia; family Ctenodactylidae; genus Ctenodactylus; species Ctenodactylus gundi. The sequence continues at coordinate 68,029 of PVKB01004804.1, forward strand.
CAAATAGAAATAAGGCTAAAAAGCCAAGATATGAAAAAAAAGAAAAGAAAAAGAAAATAGGCATCTCCTGGAAATCTAGGTGGATAGGAACTAATTGTGGGTTTCTTTCGGGGTTTCTCCCAAAATGAATGAATTCCAGTGAATTTTCAGTCTCTCTGCTACTCCACTCAAGATTCATATTTCAAGGAGTGAGTCTGACTGGCATGGCTGGACAAAAGTAACTGGTCCTCAAGCAGGAAAAGTTGAGTAAGTATGGGAAGAGTCCATCCAGACTCTATCTCATTGAGAAAGTGAGCTTGCCCTAAGTAAATGAAGCTCTTGTTATAAAAGAGGGGAAGATAGATTCTGGGTAGGTAAAAACATGTCCTCCTCAGGTGGGTTGGAATTAGCTATCAAGGGCTTTGGAAATCAGGTTCTTGAATGCAGAATTTATATGGTGGCAGTGAGGAGTCATGGAAGAAATCTGAGCAGAGAAGTAACCTGATACATCTCGGGGAGAAGCTTTTGGCTTTTACTGTATTTGGTCATCAATTTATATTTGTCTGTGATAAACAAACTTAACTCTTTTGAGAGTTCTCATTTATATACGAGAGAAAAAAAATGATTCTTTGCCTCTTTCTGTAGGCTGTGGCTTTTTCCCCCCTTGAGGTTTGTGTAGAGACAGAAAGGGAGCAGACTGACCAAACTAGGGGCCAGGGGAGTCTTCATTTTTTTGTTTCTTAATTGGAGTCTTCTCCATCCCACCCGGTGGTATGCTGGATCTGGCTTGTACTTGCTAGCAATAGCCATGTGTTAAATTTTCAGGAATTTTGTGATCCTGTTGTTAAATATAGCTAGTATGAATGATTAAATTACAGGAAATTACAAATGAAGCACAAAGCTAATCTGGCTTATCACACACATCCCAATTGTTTTGTTATTATGTGTATCCTCCGTGTTTCCTATTAGCTCTTCACTGCTATAATAAAGTACGGGCCAGGCTATTTATGAAGAAAAAGAGGTTTACCTAGCTTACAGTTTTGGAGGCTCAAGGGCATGGCACTTGTATCAGCTTAGTTCTGGTGAGGGTACCATGGGAGTGCAGATTTGGAATAAATAGCTATATCTCATGCCAGTGTGTAGAGAGAGCTGAGGGGGCCAGGCTTGCTCCTTTTATAATCATTTTCTTGTGACATCTACCAAGAGGTCACACTAAAGCTATCGAGAAGTCATATGGAAACTACCTCGTCATTTTCCACCATTATTATTTTAAAACTAAGGGTCCCCCACCAAGCCCAACTCTTAAAGGTCCCAAAGCTCCTCATTTACCACCCCAGGGAGCAAGCTACCAATTACATGTACTCTTGGGGTTACCTAAATCATGGCATTGAGATTATTTATACCTACTATATGATGCATATTCATTGTGTGGTAGGAAAATAATGCAGCATCATGCTGCCGCCCGTCTTCTCAGAACTCTGCACTCATTGATATTGCATTGGCAGCTCAAAATTGTAACAGTGGGAGAATTGATAACAACTCATTCTTTACCTTGAAGAGAGCTAGCCATTAAACACGACCTTTCCTAGAGCCTTAACTCCAAAGGAAGTCTAACTGGAAACTGAGGCAGCCTCTTTTCTGCCTAGCTTGGCTGATAGGTGAAAAGAAAAAAAACCCCCAAATATAGTTAAAAGTCATTAGTTTATTTGTTTTGTAACAGTCTAACATGTAACTAGTAGCTCTAACACAAGGATGAGGAGGGCTGGAGCGCACAGGGCTGCTGTGCTGCCGGGGATTGAAGTTTGTTAGGCATGTGTCTTTTAGCCGAACCTTTATTTTCTTACTTTGCAGATAGAAAAATGTGCCGTCGACTTTTCTCTCCTGGCAAATTTATAAATTCTAGATTCCTTTTGTAACCTGGAGAACTTCTAGAAGGCATTGAGGCTGAGGACTACAAAATGCCCGCTCTACTGCTACTTGGTGGCTTGTGGCCAGAGCGGAATGCCACCCTCTCCTGGGCTTGGGGAGACGCAGGATCTAAGGCAATGGAGAGTGAATTACCGTTCATAGAAGTTGTTTCCTCTTAACAAACTGCTGAATCTAGAATTTCATTTCCTTGTTCTCCTCCCTTGTCTAAGTATGTATTTAGTTATAATACAATAGTTTCAAAAAGAGAAAATCTTATCTATTTCAGCATCACTTCTAGGCACACACTTGCTATGTTTTACATTTTATATTTACACTCAGGAGTTTTCCATCGAACCAGGCAAATCTTTTTCATCTAGACTTTGCTAACTTGGGGTGTGCAATCATTTGTACATGATGTGCATAGAAAGAGAATTCAAGGGCAGAAGGAGAGAGAAGTAGGTTGGGGCAATGGGATGGAAGATGCTGCTGGGGTCCTGGGCTCACTTATGTTCCATGGGTGTACAACAGTCCTCCTCAGGAAGTGGAGGGGAGTGTAGTCTGCATTAGTCTTGCCCTTGGCATTCGACATGGCTTAGGTACGAGCTTGGACAGTATCCATCCACAGCCTCTGCCGCGAGCTAGACTGTCGGGCTAAGGCAGGCCTGCACGTGGGGTCTGGCAAGCTGGGTGCCTTCACCGTTACTTCCAGCAACTGATTCTCACGTGATTAAAGATACTCCTTGGTGGCGCACCTCTTAGGAATTCAGGTATACCCCCCCCCCCCCCGATTTACTTCTCTCATTTGACTTACTATCTCACTTTTATCAGTATCTTAGTGAAGCACTTAAAAGCGCTGATTGTCATTGCATCAGCATGTATTTTATGAGTTTACAGATTTTGAGAACGCCTTCTTTCCTTTCACTTCCAAATTATTGAGTTTTTGAAAATTCCTATAATGTCTTGTGAAGGAGAGGCAGAACTTATCACTCCCAATTAACACAGAAGAAGTTGTCATGCAGAGTAGATAAGTAGCAGTTTGATATCCCAGCATAGATAAGGGACAGCCATCCCTTTTGACTTGAATGTCAGTGTTCTTTATGGGTTCCATGGTCACACTGACTTTCAGGAATATTTGTTTGATTCTATATTAAGGGTTTTACCTGTGATACAAGGATCAAAGTTGTGGTGAAATGGAAACAGGCTTTTTTATGCCCCAAATGAAGGGCTGCTGCTCAATATGCTTTTACTGGTAGGTCTATGTGTTCTTGGAGTTTATCGAACAAGGAAATGACAAGGAATAGGAACTGAAGCTGGACCTAAAGGAGCCCAGAGGGATTATGAGCCCAAGTCAGTCATAATTGTTGGCCTCAAAACAAATGCTGAAGAATGCAGTTATATAGTGCACAGCCACCCAGCTGCCTCTGAGTGGAACCTGGCAGCAGTTGTGTGGCAGCTCAAGATGGGGCACTATATTGTAGAGGATCATGGTATTTGCCAGTGTCTTGGTCATTTCTTAAGGTCAAAGAGTCTGCAGTTCCTACTAAATGGAGCTGAGGTTTTGTTCTGAGTCTTCTCTGAGCAAACTGATTTTCAGAGACTTGTCCCTGTTGAAAAACTCACCAGGTAACTGCCGGGCAGGTGAGCAGGAGCAAGATGGAAATCACTCACCTGCCCTTTCTTCCTAGCCTTACTACTTTCAGGGAGTGGCATCCCAGTGTGGTAGCCAACTCCTTTAGTCCTTATGTTACCCCCGGAGGTAGGTAGGTGGTAAATGCCATCTCTGATTGTAGACAAAAAACTGAGGTATAGAGAGGTTAAGTGACAATAACAGGTACTATTGGCAGAAATAGAAAGAAAATCTCAGTCCCTGATGCCTGTGTCTGTTTCTTCCAAAACAGCCTTCCTCTTTTTATTGAACACTGAGGAAAACTGGCAGCTGATGTGGGGAAGAGCAGATATGAACATTGAAGGAGGCTGCTGCCTCATCCAAGGAAAGACATGCACATGTGTAGGTCCCAGCCAACCAAGATAAGGAGACCAGTGGCCCTCACCTACAGCACTACCACTGGTTCCAAACAGCACCAGCAGTTTCATTTTCACTTAAAACAATATATATATTCCTAATTTAGAAAGATACTTTCTGGTACTGATTAAGATGGCTGTCCCTAAAACGGAAAACAAACTATGTAGAAACAGTGGTGCAGCCTTGGGGTCAAGGAGGCACTCTCTGATTCTTAGCCTTAGGATTCTGTTCCTTCTCTGATTAAACATGTCAAGGTCAGTGTTGATATGTTACCTGCCACGGATATGATTCAAGTAGTAGCCAGAAAGTCTCACATCTATAAGATAACTATATCTCTTCAATTCAGTTGTTCATCACTTGATACATTCCTCTTGATACTTTAAGTTTTCCAGGAAAAGTCTATTTTAGACTTTCTCTTTTCAATGCAGATTTTCCAGGTGTAACGATCAAAAGATCATGCCTTAGAATAAATGGAATTTTTAGATGACTTTTAGAATGGGGTACCAAGGAAGGGCAATGTTGATTACCATGGGAATTGTTTTGGAGAAGACTTGCCTTGGAAAACCATATCTAGAGTGATTATGTTAAAAGGAAGGTGGCAGCCAGAGGGCAGTAAAAGGGACTTTCATATTTTGGGATGGTGGTGGCAGAGGAGAAGATGGAACAAAGGCAGTTTTTCTGAATACCTTTTCTGGGTCCCCTGGTGGTCTCCCATCCAGATCCCTGCCACATCAACCTGGTTTCTACACCTGTTGCTCTATCTTTGGCACTGCAGCTCATAGGCGTACATTTGCTTTAGGTAACCCATCTTAGTTGCCTCTTTATCTCTGCTCTGGAAATTGATTACTTTCTGATAAAACTGCTTTCAAGTGAAATACATACTAGTACTTGAGTATTTCCCTTAACTGGACTCTTAAGTTTGAGGTGGATTGGTTGTGGGGACCTATAAAATTCTTGTTTCCTTTAGTCTCTTCCTTTCAGGAACTGGACCCTATTGAGTCACTGTACCCCTTGAGTACAGAGGTTCTCCTTAGTGCCACTGTGATGGCTCTTTTGGTACTTGTTTTGTGCCTGAGAAAGGCCTGGGAGTTGATTCTCCTCAGGGCAGGCCTTGAGCAGTATCCTCCAGAATGGAACTGGCCTTGTTCCCAACCCTTATGAAAGGTGCAGATTTTAGACTAAGCATTGGTGGTAGAAGATGAGAATTGAAAACAAAGAAAAAAAAAGGATCTCTGTCACTTTATGGGGGGAAAAAGTTATGACCACAAAGGTCTAAAGCCTTTTTTATTTTGTAGGGACAGGTTTTGGTGTCTTGCTTCTTCTCTGATGATGCCTTCTCACACCAAGGATGTCATTACCGCTTCAAAACCCAGGTGGGACAGTGACTTAAAAGAATGGTCAGTAAGAACCCTCTGGCGTCTCTTGGACTGATGACTTAAACCACACATTCCAACACAGTGAAATGAGGCTGGAAAGCCACATAAGCAGGTCGAGACTCTAAGTAATACGACCAAATCCATAGGAAATCTGGGCTCATAAATGGAAGCTGATATTACTAATTGATACTCCATAGGTTAAATTTGGCCCACATGGTGTTTTTAAAATTTTAGTTGCCAACATTAAAACTTTTGGAAATTTTAATTAAAACTGAAACTTTCTGGCTTCTCTTGAAAAATCAGATGACCAGGTAGCTCTGCAAGGTAATCATTATCTACAGCTGACCAGTATCTGCCCCTGCTCGCCAACTTTCACAGCTGTCTGTCTTCATTAAATTAAAGCAAGCTTACTTTGCCAGCTTAAGTCACCTGCAAACAGGATCCTGTGGGCAGCTGAGTTTGAGATTCCTAACACAGGGCCACGTAGTAGTTGTTAGGGAAATCCTGGGTCCTAGGGTCTGATTGAATTCACGAGCTTGAGAAAAGAACGGTAAAAGGCTACGAGGTAAATGCAGTTCTGATTGGAAGGGTTTCTGTGGAGAAATGAGAAAAGCGAAGTCTCCATAGGGTTGGCATAGAGCAATAAATAGATCAGTCATCTGAGACTGAGAACATTGCTGAGACAATGTGTCTACCTCGGTAGCCCTTACATAGGGTAGAGGCAGTTTCGTAGTTGTACGGCATGTACTGTTCCATTGTAGTTGTGTCCGACCAGGGGTGGGAGTGACCAAAGGGGATAGAAGACTTAAGCATATTGGCACCTTTTTGTTTTTAATCTCGTCCTATATTAACTAATATAGGGGGCGGGAGGGTTGTTCTTTCTTTGGCACCACTTTATATGGTTAGATCATCTGACCTGGCCCTGCTGCTGGCTTTGCTCAGCCTACTGAGGGGCCTGGTACCATCTACTGTCAGCTCGGGACAGAGTGAAGGCGTCTTTTCAGTCGACGACAGCCCTTGCTTGGTCACCTTCTCAGCCGGCAGCTCTTCCTTCTCACCCTCCTTCCCCACAATGGGCGTCTCTACTTTCTCCCCTTCTGGCACTGCCGCTGCCTCCTGCGCTTCAGTAGTTACCTTCTCGGCTTCCTGCTTCTTCTCCCCCACTTCCGGTTCGACTGCTCCCTCTACAGGCTGCTCCTCTCCCTCCACTTCCTGTGGTCCCACTTGAGCGTAAGAAGGCAGTGTCTCTTGGTAACGCCGGGATACATCAGCTAGGGGTCCTGTGCTGATCTTCTCCTCGAACGGACTGAAGGGCTTGGCAGACAGTGGGCTGGTCTCCGCCATCCCAACTTCGGTCAAAGGGAAATAGTGGGACACAATTTTCTCTTCTTCTAGGAGCTGATAACCCTTGGCTTTCTGGATGGAGGAGACAGCAATGGAGTGGAGAGCCTTCTCAGGCATCTCTCCCAGTGGCTGCTCCACAGGCCTCTTGAAGGCAGAGCGGACCCCCTTCAGGCCCAGGTGGCTCATTTCCATAATATTGAGGAAGAGAGACACAGAGGCCACGGACAGCATGAACAGGATGAAGATGGTTTTCTCAGTGGGCCGGGACACAAAGCAGTCTACCACGTTGGGGCAGGGCCAACGGCTGCAGCGATAAAGGGGCAGGATCCTGAAACCATACAGGAAGTAGTGGCCCACTATGAAGCCCACCTCAAAGAGCGTCTTGAAGATGATGTGGCAGATGTAGGTCCTCAGCAAGGTCCCCTCCAGTCGGAACTTCTTGGTGCCCTTGCTGCTGCTGCTGCTCTTCCGGATGCTGGCCTGGTCTGGTGCAATTGGCGCTCTCTCGGCTCCGTTGCCCCGGGACTGCTGGCACAGCTCCTCCGCCTCTCGGTCCTTCCGCTTCTCCTCCATGCGGACGTGGTGCACTGCGTGTCCCACGTACATCAGGGACGGAGTGGAGACGAAGATGATCTGCAGCACCCAGAGGCGGATGTGAGAGATCGGGAAGGCCTCATCGTAGCACACGTTCTCGCAACCAGGCTGCTGGGTGTTGCACACGAAGTCGGACTGCTCGTCCCCCCACACGAACTCCGCCGCCGTGCCCAGGATGAGGATGCGGAATATGAAGAGCACGGTGAGCCACACCCTGCCGATGACCGTGGAGTGCTCGTTCACCTCCTCCAAGATGTTCCCCAGGAAGCTCCAGTCGCCCATTGCGCACCCCTAGGAGACAGAAGGCAAAAGCTGAGGCGGCACAGCGCAACCCCGCGCGAGTCTGCTAGCTCTCGGGGAACCTCCGCTTTCTTTTTAAGGTGGTGGAGCAGTCAACATGGGAACGGCACCTTTTGAGGCTTGATCTACGCCAGTGAGCGCTAGGGAGCAAGACGGAAGAGAGAGAGCGGCTTCCTTGGCGGCGTCATGTATGAAACGGATTGTTCTCACTTTGTATGTGGTGGAGAGCGTCCATTACCTGTAAAGCTGCTCGAGTTCCGTGAAAAAATGACAAGGATTTATTGTGGACCATCAATAGAAACTCATGGTTACTGGGATTTAAATCAAGACCACATGTTGATTGAAGTTTCGCGGATTATAATGCTGAAAGAAATACCTCATGCCGGGTGCCCAGAACATTTCTTGTATGAATTAAATTGTCTTGCCATAGGATGTTTGATTGTGTTGGATTATATACTGATCATGTATTTAAAGGGAAATGGAAGACACCTGACATTTATTGAACACCTGTAGGGCAAACTTTTGACATTGTATTATTTCATTTAATTTAAGCCTGCCAGACTGTTATCTCAGTGATACCAGGAATTCTGCCCACATTCTTTAGTGCTATATAATGAATTCCTGGCACACAGCCCAACACATAGAATTTGATAATTATATAACAAATTTGGTTACAACGTAAGAGAAAATTAAAGCTCTGAGAGGCTAAATAGTCTGGGACCGGGCAGCTAAACAGCAGTGGTAGGTTCCCTCTCTCAAAGGTTGGGTACTTTCCGTTACGTTGCAGAGAAATACTGCCTGTAATCAGAGCTGCACAGTCCTCTCACTTCTGCACTCTTACGTTGTTTTCTCTTGTCAGGGTTAGAATTGGAAACTCTTCTTAATAGTTTTACAAATTGAGGGCAATGTATTTTTATTATTACTGTTTTAAATGCAAAGAACAGAAAGTGTGTAGGAGAGACTCACGCTTCAGAATGAAGGGCCACTAGCATGTGTTTAGCATCTCACAGGACATAAAGGTTTCTGGGTCTGTACTATTGTTTCAATAGAGCTAAAAATCTGCCCTGAAAAATACCATGAAACGTGATGGTATGTAATGTTCGCACAGTAATGGCTGACAGAGTAGGATTAAGTTGACCAGCATAGTGTGTGAAAAGCAGATCATTTGCCCACTGCAAAGTGCATGAAGGTCTAGTAAAAAAAAACAAAAAACAAAAAACAAACAAAAAACATTCCACTTCAGTTTATACGTATTTATTTCTTAGTTTATTTTTTGTGGTACTAGAGATTGAATGCAGGGCCTTTCCACTGAGATGTATCCCCAGTTTTTCTTAATTTAAATTGGGAACTTTGATTTTAGCAAACTGTTTTTAAACTTCATTATTAAATGTTTTATCTTACTTTTTCAATGTTAATTTGTTTTATTCTTTAGTATTAAACATGCCACAATTTGTGTTTTTACTTTTAATTCCCCCCAAATTATCTTTACTCCTACGTACTTGCAGTACATTAAAATGTAATAATTACATTTAACTTGAGGAACTAGTGCATGCAGATGTCCCATTTTGGTCATTTTTATTTCCTTTCCTCCTTCTGATCCTCTCGTTTTACTCCCCACCGCCTACCCTGCATACGCTTTTTCCCTTTCCACAAAGTCTATCTTCCTCTTTCCCCACATTTTGAGACAGGGCCTCATTAGGTTGCTAGCTTGCCCAGGCTGGATATGAATTTGCACTTCTTCTGTCTCAGCCTCCCAGAGTGCTGGGATACAGGCCTCCACCGCCAGGCCCAGCTCCACCTCAGTTTAGGACCGTTGTTTCTCCAACCTAAACATCCCTGGAGTTGTGGTGTGTACTCACCGCTGCCCTTACCAGGGAAGGAGCTTGCTTAGAGGGTCCCAGCCATACCCCACCCACTAAGATCAGGACTCCGTGGGTTAAAGGGATATACTGCTTTTTGTGACAGTGATATTTGCTAAACATTTGTGTAATAAAAAGGAGTATCTTAAATTATGTATGATTTTCAACTTTGGGGAAGGATAACCAAATGTCCTCTTAAAGCCCCTTCCATCCTGTGAGTCGGAGGCTGCCCAGACAGCACCTAATGGCAAGATACTAATGGCAGCCCTAGGCAAAGTCCAGGCTGTGCTCTCAGGGTAGATGAACAGCTGTCTGCCTCCCCTAGAGAGCGGAGGGAGCTGCTCCTCAAGGAGCCCTGGAAGCTCCCAGTTAGGTGCAGGGCCCTGCAGTAGCTTTCGTCCTGCGAAGGTGAGGACAGCTGTGGAATCCACAGTTAGGATCTGGCATTGGGAAGAGTTCTTTGCAGGAATAAGGAATGGAGAGTCAGAGGAGGTTCTCTACTCAGAGCCAGCAGCTCAGAATTCCAGCCACATGTGTTTTCTTTTTACACCCTCAAACTATAGCTGGTCTGAGTGCTTACTCTCTGAAGAGTGGCAGTCATTCCTATCACTCCAGGAAAACTTTATATTTGGGTAAACAGCGTAAGCATAAGTCCTGTTGATGGCAGAGCCTCAAAAATGTCTGTTTCTTATCAAATAACTCAATCTAAAATTCATGTGAGAAAGCACTATTTTTTATAATTTTTTCCTATAAGATCAAATCTGGCATTGATATATTCTAAATCTACTCTCTTAGTAATGACATCTTACTTCATCTTACATCGTGCTAATCTCTGGCCCACACTGACAGGTCAGGTCAGTTCTGTCGGCCTACTGCCTCTCGGCCTTTTGGCTGAGATCAAGTGTAGTTTTGTCAGCCTTTCTCGTGTCATACCGTATTACTTCTTTTGAGCTTCTCTATGTGTATTTCCCTTGTGTGGCCACATTATTGATATCAATCGTCTTAAGATCTAAAACTCCTGTTCCCTGGTTGCATGCAATACCAGTGTTCCCTATGTTGAGGGAGCTCTGGTCCTCTTCCTATAGTGACAGTAAAGAGGTAAGAATTTGCATTGAAAATGATAAACACCAAAAAGGACAGTAAATTGATCTTAAACCAGTTGTTTGGTTTGTTTTTGGTGGCGATGTTTTGTTTTCTCTTTCTTTTCTTTTTTTTGAGATAAGTTTTTGCTCCTTAGACCAGGCCATTCCTAAAATTGTTATGTAGCCTGGGCTGGCCTCAAACTCATGGCAATCTTCCTGCCTCAGCCTCCTAAGTGCTGGGACTTGAGGCATATGATAGCATGCCTGGCTGAAACCAGCTGTTTTAAGATCAAAAGGAAAAAGTCAAAGGCTTATTTTATATAGGATCAAATAAACTGGAATCCACTGATTCATGTCATATGAATCCTATGGCCACATGCCATTACCCAGGAAATTTTTCGGACCACTACATTCCTAATTTCCAAACTGAAGCCAAACAAAGTGGCGCCTTTCCCCACCTATCCTGCTATGTTAGGATCATTTGCGCTTTCCCCCCTTATATCTATTTATAAAATTTCTTGTGATAATTGAGGAACAGAAACTTAGAAAAGCAGTTTCCAATCCCGCGGTAGTGAAAAGGGCCCACTAGTCTGTTAGAGAAGCTTCAGAGGTGCCAGGACAGCATGACTTGGGTTCCTGACTTCTAACACTGAAAATTTACAGGAAGTCAGAAGCAAGGTATCGCATTGGAGCAGGGAGCAATCTAAACCAATAGGAGAATTTTTCTCTTCCTTAAAGAGATAATTCCATTGTTTATTATGCTTGTGAAAAAGTAATAAGCAGATCTATTACAGATGAAAAATAAACCAACAGAGGGCTGTGGGTATAGCTCAGTGGTTAGAGCTCTTGCCTAGCAAGCACAAGGCTCCAAGTTCCATTCCCCAGCACTACATAAGCAGAGTGTGGTGGTGCATGGCTGTAATCCCAGCACTTCGGAGCCTGAGGCAGGACAATTGCCATTTGTTTGAGGCCAGCCTGGGCTCTCTAATGAGTCCAGGACCAGCCTGAGATACAGAGCAAGACCTATCTCAAAAAAAAAACAAGCAAACAAACAAACAAACAAAAAACAAAAAAAAAAACCCCAACAACACAGAACAAAATAAAGCAAAGCGAAGCAAAACAACAACAATGGAGTTCAAGCTTTTAACCTGAGAGTCTGAGGATCATCAGAGAATAATGGTCAGAGAAAATGATTAGAATAACACCCTATGCTAGGGCGTCCTTATCCCTTCGGTGGTACACTTTCGCATACTGTCTTTCAATCCTCTTAACAAGGTGTGGGTCAGGTCATTGATTCTCAGACTTGAACTGCACAGACTAGCACAACGATGAAGTATGATGATACACAAAATAACTCCTTATTTTGCTAAATGAGGACATAAAATTAAGAAACCTATTAGGTCATTAAATGGTCTCTTTGCATAACATTTCATAAAAGGAGATTTAATACTACAAAACTTAGAAAGATCAAAATTTTGGAACAAGAGTCAGGCCTTTAAATCAAGTACAGTTAACTTAGTAAAAATTTCCTACATTGTTTACTTAAGCACTGTCACATTCTTGCTATTAGCTGCTGCAAATTTCACATTGAGCTAGTGACAGGTCACAGGGATGCATTGGAGAACCAGGACACTAGGCATCATTGACCCCCCCATGACTAGGGAAGGGTTGGCTGTGAAGCTAAGTGATTTCCCAAGTGGCCTGGTCAGCATGGCAGAGCTGGGCTATGAGCAGTGGTCTTCCTTCTTCAAGCCCAGGGACATTTCCAGCACAGCAGAGCCTTATTCTGGCTTTGAAGAGGCACAAGAACACATGCAAATCTGTGTTATCAAGTTTCTCAAAGCACTAAAGCTCCAATTGGTAATGGAGTGGAAATGGGCCTCCATTTCTAGGGAAGCCACTACCCAGCAGCTCTCATAGAGAGACAATAGAATTTGCTCCCCCGAAATTTTATAACCCTTAGCTGATCATTCCTATACTCTATTAAATGTTTTGACATCAAAAACATTGAGCAGGAAGCCTCCTCCACCCTCACAGCACTCAACAGTTAGGGCTTCTACTCCCTTTGTGCAGTTTGAGTGAAAAAGAAAAAGTGCAGAAACGTGTTTGAAAATGGAATACATGGTTTAGGTCCCTACAGATTGCAGTAGACATTCATTCTAAAAAATCAAAAGACCTTAAGAAGTCAAGTTGTCATTAGAGCTTAAACACCTTTGTTCTTTACATTCCCAGAAATTCCAGCATTCCTCTCTCTTCCAAACATCAGCTGACACTTAGCTTGATTCCAGGAGGGTTTTAAAGTTCTAGTCAAAGTCCAGCCCTCACAGCCCGAGAACGAGCGTTAGTGGGAGCGGTTTTCCTTTTGGAGAAGCCTGTATATTACCTGGAAATTAGACTGGGAAAGCACTGGAGGAAAGCTACAATCTAATATCACCCAAGGAAAACTTGCCAATGAAGTAGGGTCCCGCGGAGAAACAGGTCCGTCTTTCTCTCTTGGTGCTCCACAGTAAAATGCGAACTTTGGCTTCTTTCCTTTGCCACCTAAAAGCCCACCTCCCACTTCTCTACCCCGCCCCTACCATGCTGCACGACTGAGCAGATATGACTGGATTGGCCCTGATGGGTAGGTTTTACTGTCCAGCAATATTTTAAGCTCCCAGCCAGACAGCTTTTATGAAGGGAGGGATGTTTGGAAAACAATAGGAGGGAGAGAATGGGAGAGCTGCGCTGGACACTGAGGGAGGAGGATGGGGGGAAAGCGGGTGGGGGAAAGCTCACACGGGGCTCTGTAGCCTCCCGAAGGTTCTTTTAGCTGCAGACTGGCCTTCTACCACAGGAAATCTTTGTTCTTTCTCCAGAGGGCATGAGCTACGGACCATTTTCCCAGGACCATATCATCATCTTGGAGACTCTTAGTGATGAAGGGACAGTAGGAGATCACTTGTGGGCAACTCGGCCTCAAGTCAGGCTGAAACTGAGGGTTGGTCCTTGTGGAAAGATGATATTCATCCTACGCTTGTTTTGTGCCTCAGAACTAGCAGTAGAGTCTTCATCTTTGAAAAGGAGCCTTCATACTCTAGAGAATTTGTTCGCCATTTGTTAAGTTAATCACAATTTGCCACCATGTTTCTCTCAGAATTACCAATATTTTTAAGAAGCAGCAGTGGAACCAAAGGGAATATGCAGTGTCAGCTAATATTTTTCAGTAAAATAGGATGTGATATGTTGCTCACCAAGAAGTTATTAGATAAAATGTCGGTATGGCATGATGGGAAGTGTTGGTTGGGAAGTCAACTCGGAGGGTCTTGAACATAAAGTCTTGGGCATCCACTCCCCTCATTGTCTGGGACTGACTGTTGCCTTGGTATGAGAAAAGATTGTTTTGACACATTTCCCAAGTGAAAAATTGGAGTATTTTACTCTACAAGCTTACTTGTAGAAACAATGGAACAAAAACTGTTGAAACTTGAATCATTTCAGGAAATCTGCAGTGTGCGATTACTAACTTGAAGACAACTTTGAGGGTAAAGTAGACTAAAAGAAAATAAGTGCCATGTCACCATCGCCCCTCCACTCGGCTGCTTCTTGTCGTGGACATTCTGCGCCTTAACGGTAGCAGTCTGCAGGAGGATGGTACCAATGCCGCAGATGCCTCAAGTTCCATTTGGATTAAATGCTCGCTGTCCACAATCTTATCTATTTTAGCCTTCTCTCTTTTTCTAAATCTCCCAAGTTTGAGGGCCCACACTGATTGGGACAATGCCCTCTAGGCAATTCTTCAGTCAAGGCTGTTCCTTATCTGAGGCTGATGGCATAGACCTATAATCCCAGCACTCTGGGAGGCTGAGGCGGGGGTATCACAAGTTGGAGCTCAGCGTGGACAATTTAATGACTTAATGAGATCCTGTTTCAAAACAAAAAGCGAAAAATTGGCTTGGGATATAGCTCAGAGGGTTCAATCCTAGTGCCACAAGAAAAAAGAAAAAAAGAAGGCTTTATCCTAATATTGATAAGAAGTCAGAAGAGGGGGGGGAAGAAATCTAGTCAATTTTTTGTTTTGAGAGCCTACTAAAGTGCATGACGGTTCCTGAAGCTTGGCTTTCCCAGTGACAATCTGGGACCTACAAAGGTTGTCCTCAGAGTGAGCTTCTCCTCATGGGGTTTCCTGGTTTAATGGCTAACGTGGTGGGTGGCATCATCTCCTGGCATCATTTCTGTGAGAGGTGGCAGTATAGCTGGAGTTTGAGTCCAGATAAATGGAACATTGACATAGCATTGAACTAATAGTGTTATTTTAACTTTGGACAAATCTAGCTTTCCAATTTAATACTTTCTTTCTTATTTCCTTTGTTGACATAGAAACCAGTTGGTTGAATTATTTGTGTGGCCAGTCGTTTGCAGCTTACTAGTCCTTGAAAATATTAACTCTCAATTGCGTACTTCTTGGAGAAAGTGTTGAGAGGTGGGGAGAGGGGCTCATCTCAACAGCTGTGGAGAGATGGGCTGCCTATTTCTGCCAGGGTCAGAGTCAGCTCAACAAGTCCTTTGGAGCTAGATCTCTTCATGGTAGCTGCATGGCATGGTTGAATGTAAATTTAAAAATAAACCTCCAGAACGTGAGACATAAACTATTTGAATGGAATTTCTAACTGTATGTAATCATCTAGAAGAGGTTATTAGATTATTGGCAAGTTAGATAATCTAGCGGTGGTATCCTTCTACTAGCGTTCATTTTGGAGTATTGAAGTCAGTATGTGTAGAAGGGTCATGGAATTTGAAGTTGGAAAAAACCTGGCTTCTTCCTGTTTGCGAGAGCCTGGCTTGGCCTCTTTGTGCCTCAGTTTTCTCATCTGTAAAACAGGGATAACAGTATTCTCTGTTTTCTGATTTGTGAAATGGTATAGTGCCTATTGATGTGATGTTGCAAATCTCCTCACTTATTGGTTGTATTGGCCATGTTCTCCTCCCCCTCTGAATATGGCTTGCTCTTGTCTGAGTCATTGAATCATGCGTTGGTTTGTTTCTAAGTCTGTCTTAGCCAGGTCACACTCTCCCTCTTCCAACATGGGAAAATGTCAGAAATGGGAAAGATAGGAGGAAATTGATGAAGATGACCTCATTTAACAGGTGGGGAAAAAGAGGCTCAGAGTTGAAATGACTCTTTAAAGTTGGAGTGCAGTTGGCAGGCCAATGTGCTTTCCATGGCTCTGGTCCCCTGCTTATGGGCCATAGGACTCATTTGGGCAACAAAGCTCTGTAGGCAGAACCCGGCGGGGCCTGGCTGAGTAGAAAGAGCAGGAAGAGTTAAGAGGTTTGTGACTGTATTAAGAGATGCACAATATCTTTCAGCTACTGGCAGGTACAAGAGGCAATGGATCTACGAGAAACACAAGACCTAGGGCTGTGGGTGAATTGGGTCACTTTCCTGAGTATTTTAGGCAGTGTGAACATTCATGCAAGTGTTTATTGAGCTCCCACCCTTTTAGGTGTTTGGGATACATTAGTGGAAAAAAAATTTTCTGCTACAACAGACTCTCTGTTCTAGTGCCTGTCCTTGGTGGAAGGGAGACATACGCACTCATTAAATGAATGCGTTAATTATGTACCATGTTAAAGGGAGCTAAGCACAACGCAAAATGGAAATGTATGGCAGGGTGCGGGAAATGCCAGGGCTGGTGAAGCGGAGGTGATGCTCTGAGAGATTCCACTGATAGGACTGGAACTGATTTAAAAGAAGGTGAGGGAGGTAGCCCTCAGGGTGTGGAGTAGGAAAAATTCTGGGTGAAACTTTTTTTCCCCCATTTTATTGATATGTACACATGCAGAATTTAAGGTTTACAATGGAGTTGAGCATTTTGTGCACATACTTTCCTTATCAAAGTGACAAGGGCTTTCCCGCTCTCCCTTTGTCCCTCCCCCTACCCAACCTTCCCTCCCTTCACACACCCCCCCTCCCCTTTTTTCCCTTTGTCTTTCGTTTAAAGTTCCCTGAGATGGTTGTGACCTGGGTCTCATATCAGAGAGACCATCTGATGTTTCACCTTCTGCTTCTGACTCACTTCACTAAGCATGATATTCTCAAGTTTCTTCCATTTGTCTGTGAAAACCTCCACACTGTTGGACCTTACAGATGCGTAGTATTCCACTGTGTGTAAGTACCACAGTTTGTGTATCCACTGGTCTATTGATGGGTATTTTGGTGACTTCCATGTTCTAGCTATTGTTAGTTGTGCTGCTATGAACATGGGTATACATATATCTCTGTTGTATGTTGTTTTGGCCTCTTTTGGATATATTCTCAGGAGGGGTGTCACGGGATCAAAGGGGATATTTATTTCTAGTCTTTTGAGAGCTCTCCATACTGCTTTCCAGAGTGGTCGAACGAATTTACATTCTTTGGGTGAAACTTTAAGCAGCAGAGAGCCTAGAGGGGGTGCCACTGAGTGGGCAAGAACAACCCACGTTGGGAAGTGTGATTTCGTGTGTGTGTGTGTGTGTGTGTGTGTGTGTGTGTGTGTGTAGTACTAGCGCCTTCGCACTGAGCTAGCCCATTTTGATTTTTGACTTTGAGAAAGGATCTCACTAGGTTGCTAAATTTTCCAGGCTGGACTCAAACTTATGATCCTCCTGCCTCAGCCTCCCAGAGTGCTGGGATTATAGAACTGTGCCATCAGGCCTAGCCTGAGAAATGTAATTTTTATTTTTTATGTGTCTGCATATGATTTGTTCATCTGTACATACTCAAAAACCCATCGCTGCCAAGAAAAAAGACACTACACAATCCACTGCAGTTTTGCCCTTCCTTCTACCACAGATTTTTTTGTTTTGTTTTGTTTTGTTTTTTCGTTAAGCAGCCCCTGTGTGTAGAACCGTGCAGAGTACACAGAGGTGGTAAGGCCTGGTCCTCAAAGGGATGTCCGGCACAGAGTGCAGAGAAGCCTCATGCACGCCGGCCCTGGGGAGGGGAGAAGGAAGGCGAGAGTCTGGTTCATCCCATGGCGCTGACATGTTAGATCTGAGGAGTTTGCCTCTGAGGGCCTGAGAGTTATTAGTGAGAGGCTCTGGAGTTAAGTGTCCTCGGCTCCACCACTAACAGCGGCCTGATCTTGTATTAACTAGCTTTCCTTTTCTCAATTTCAGTTTTTCTCCTCAAAGAGCTGGAGAGGTGAAACGCAAAAATGCGTGTGAAACCGAGCTCCACGCTGGCTGAGTGGGCACTTGCTAAATAGGAGCAGCTGTACCTTCACCAGGAGGGAGCTTTGGGCTCCGCTGAGGGAGATCCAGGCTTCTTTGCCTTACCAGCATGCCTGCACAGGCATCAGTGCTTGCTTTTTTCCCCTCTCGTGCTCTTTGAAAAGGACCAAGAGGCAAGCTGTGGCCTTCTGTGCTCCTCCCTGGGTGATTTGGTTGCCAGTAGGGATTTTTCTTCATTATGCCCATTTGGCTGAGGTTCAAGGACTCCCGTGCCCTGAGGGGCAGAGGGTGGGCTAGGGGGAGGTGGGGGCACTTTCACTTGAGAGAGGATTTCCAGCCCAGACGGTTGTCAGGGCAAGGCAGGGCGCACTATTGAACAGAGCAGCTCATGCATGAGAGCAGATTGTGCCAGTTCTATAGAGCGCGACCCCTCTGTCCAGCCTTCTCCTGCTAACAAAGTTATCTTTTCCAATCTGCTTAGGCAGAAGGGGGACACACTTCCTGTCCTTGTGCTGAGCATACAGAGCATGTGGGATCCAGGCCAGAGCTGGGTTTGGCTCTCAGCATTAGCCCCCAGTTCTTCCCCTCCCCTACCTCAGAGTCTTAGGTTTCCTCGGCTGCCTCCTCATCTGGGATAGAGTTAGCACCGGCAGCAGAACAGGCTACTCATCAGGGGTCAGGCCAGGGGATGTCCTGGCCTTCTCGGTGTCAGGAGAGAGCCACAGAGAACGCCGGAGAAAGCGCCCCAGACAACAGCCCTGCTGCAGCCTAAGTTCACTGTGGTGGGAGCAGCTGTTGTGACCCAGGTCGGTGGGTCTCAGTGTTTGGACCCCACACTACTAGGAGCAGCACTGCCTGGCAGAGCTTACCAGGAACGTAAACCCCCACAGGATGAAGAACTGCGGGGTTGTTCGGTGATTCTAGTGCATATTGATGCCCGAACCTCTGCTCTAGATAGTCTTGGCTACTGTTGCTGCTCAGTTCTGCCATGATGCCCAGAACTTTCAGGTTTTGATCTTCTCAAACCCATTGCATTTCTGAACACTCTGCCACTAAGATAAGACCCTAGAAGCAATTTTTTAAGTCTTTCAAAGGGGAGGGTGCTTTATGAAGAGTTTCCCATAGTCTTTCAGTTGCTGTGTTGGTCTATGGCACACATGTAACACACCAGAAGAGAAAAAAAACCCCACGCTGTGCATGCACTGTGTGTGTATCATGTCTGAGGGCTAGGCTCTTTATCCCCATTTTATTGAGACTCAGCGAGGTTTGAGTAATTAGCTCCCAGTCACAGAGAGAAAAGGGCATGACCAGGCCTGGAACCAGATTTGCTTGCCTCCAAAGCTCATGTTTGCTTTGGGCTGCCCGAGTTGTCTCTTTTAATTACGAGACTCATTTCTACAGTGCTGACCTTTTGGAGCATCTCAGGTCTCTCTGCTAATCAGCTAACATCTGAGTGAAGTGCTTTAGTTTCTGTTGTCATTGTTCTGAAATAGCAACAAAGCTCCAAGCATTTGCTAAACACTGTAGATTAGTTCACTTTGCACATATCTGTGTTTATAAAGAAGGTAAACATAAGGCACAAATACTTGTAAATGAAAAAAATTAAGAGTAGTACTCAGAGCAAGCAGTAGAAGCCTCTTCTTACTCTCTTTTCTCTATGCTGCTATTTTGTGACAATTTAGCGTGTTTTCTAATGTTTTTATGCATATAATGTGTATAAATACAAACTAGGCAATGCGTATTATTCTTAGACTTACTTGATTATTTATTTACACCTTATTGACCTTTGCTGTACATACAGATCAACCTCCTTTTAAAAGTTTGCAAAGGTGTTCCATAGTAAGGCTATGCTGTGAATACATTGTTTTCTTTCTTTCTTTTCTTTCTTTCTTTTTTTTGGAGACAGGGTCTGCTCTGTAGCCCAGGCTGTTCCTGAACTTACTATGGAGCCCAGGATGGCTTTGGATGCACAGCAATCCTCCTGTCTCAGCCTCCCGAGTGCTGGAATTAC
The DNA here is from genome assembly GCA_004027205.1 of Ctenodactylus gundi. NCBI lineage: Eukaryota > Metazoa > Chordata > Mammalia > Rodentia > Ctenodactylidae > Ctenodactylus > Ctenodactylus gundi. Next base: position 87,699 of record PVKB01004804.1, read on the forward strand.
AGGTGTGCACCACCACACCCAGTGTATGTAGTGCTGGTGAGTTGAATTCTGGTACTTAGTGCTTCACGTAGTGCTTGCTAGGCAAGCTCTTTAACCGCTGAGCCATTCCTCCAGCCTCACAATTTTTTTTTTTTTTTTGAGACAGGGTCTTGCTCTGTAGTCCAGGCCTTTCCTAAACTCACTGTGTAGTCCAGGTTGGCCTAAAACTCACAGCAAACCTCCTGCCTCAGCCTTCGAAGTGTTGGAATTATGTGTGTGCATCACCATACCTGGCTAACTTTTATGTGGTGCTGGGGAATTGAACCCACGGCCTTGTGCATGCTAGGCAGATGCTCTAGCCTGAGTGTACCCTCAGCTTATCTTTACAGTTTTTGCGATGAGATGGGCACAAAGTATCTTGTTATTTTAATTTGTATTTTTCTGGTTCCTGGAAAGGTAGAGTGACTCACCGTGCTACTGGTGCCCCGTCTCCTCTGAATTTCTGCCTGCATCTCGCCCATGTTGGCTTATGCAGGCTCGTTTGCCTTTTTCTTGTTGACTTGCAAGCTCTTTCTGTGGACTGTGGCCACTATTCCCCTGTTACATATCTTGTAATGCTTCCAACCGATCTCTTGTCTTGTAACTTTGCTTTTAGTGTGCTTTACTGTACAGAGAATTTATATTTTTATCTGATCAAACCTGTCATTTAAAATTTTATGGTTTCTTGACTTTATGCCTGACTTAGAAAAGCCTCTACATTTCATTAAAATTCAAGAAACTAGTTAGAAAAAAAATTGCCAAGTAGCTTCATTTTCAGCATTTAAACCTGAATTTTTAAAAAGCTGAATCGTCAGAGCAATATGCATAAAGGCCCATTCCCACTGAGTTTTTATTTAACGGCCTTTTCAGAAAATAATGAAGGGATGTATTTTTATTCATCAAGTTGGAGTGTTTGGCAACAGATTTTATCATCATCACCGTTTGCAAGGACCTCTTCTTTGCAAATTAAAAACTCAGACCTGAAAGATAATTTATATCTTTTTGCTTTTACTGGAGATGGAGGCCACACGCATTCAAGGCAAGGGGTCTGTTGCATCCCAGGCCTTCCTATGCCCCGTTAACAAAATTAAGACAGGGTCTCACTAAGTGGCCCAGGCTGGCCTCAAATCTGTAACCCGCCTGCCTCAGACTCCTGCGTAACCAGGATTACGGGCACCCACCTCGCGTGTCTGGCATCCTTTTGCTGCTGCTGCTGTTTCTTCTTCCTCTTCCTCCTCTTCTTCTTCTTCTTCTTCTTGCCTCTTTGTGGTCGTGGATACCTGATTTGGACTTATTTTCAGATTTCATGGTGGGTGGTTGAGAGCATGAATGTTTCATTTTCTTCAGTATTGACATATTTTCTATCCTTTTTATGAAGAGAGAGCATTTGAGTTTTTAAAATTTTGCTCTTTCAAAAAATTGCTTATCTATCTTTATATATCTCTGCGGTTGTCATTGCCTCTCTTGGGCCTGTAACTTCTCAGAAGCCATATTAATTTTTGCAGCTCACCCAGGCTTACCCTCTTTATAGATACTTGGTCTCTTCTGACTCACACCATATGGATGGCAGCATAACGTCTCTCAAAAATGCCCATGTTCTAATCTCTGTCAGCCATGAGTGTGCTGTCATGTGGGAGAGAAGAGTTACGGTTTCAGATGAAGCAGAGGTTGTTAATCAGCTGAACTTGACATGGGGAACTTATCTATGTAACCTAAGTGAGCCCAAGATAGTTGCAAGGGTCTTTAAATGGGAAAGGGGGAGATGGGAAGGGAAGGACCAGGAGCTGGAGCCGTGACTGGTTATTGCTGACTTTGACGAGGGAAGGAGGCCAGAGCCAAAGGACGTCAACAGCCTCCGGACGCCAGAAAAGTCAAGAAAATGGCCCTCTTAAAACCTCCAGAAAGGAATGAAGACGCTTTGATTTTAACTCAGTGAGACTTATTTCATACTAGTAACTTCAAAGTTTAGTAAATTTGGTTTGTTTTAAGCTCCTAACTTATATCTAAATTGTTACAGCAGCAACAGGAGCCTGTACATTTTGTATTTTGCGATTTGTAGTGCAGTGAATATGATGGCTAAAGACGCTTCAATTTTGATTCTCAAACTACAAATTCCCAGATTTTTTCCCCTTAACTCTGTTCTGCAGACAGCAGCCACTCACTCTTTAGAAACATCGCTCATTGGGCATCTGATTGGCGCCAGGCTCCCAGATTCCTAGAATTTACACATTCTGCTTGTAACTATTCTTCCTATAATTATCCTCAAATATAACTTACAATTGTGTTTTGGCTCCATTCATGACAACGAAAATATCGAAATCCGAAAAATCCTCGCCTCTTGCCTAGTCCTTTACCACTTGGTTTCCTTTGGCTCAGGTAACTGTTTCGAATCTGATCGTGGGGAAGAAGGCGGAATGGAAGCCGGGAAAGTGCTGGCCTCGTTTCTGGCCTTAGAAGCGGGGTAAATGCCGGCCTCATCTGAACAAACTAACGTGCTTCCTGGCCCGCAGAAAACTCCAAACCAATGTCGTTCCCTACGCGTCTTCCTTGTGTCTGACCCGTTGGACCAGCATACTCACGAGCCATCCCTTGCTGAGCTGTTTTGGAAATTAAATAAGAAAATACTGTTTCTAGCAGTCAGCGCGATGCAGATTGCTGAGAAGCAGGCTGCGGCTCCTTGTCGGGCCACGCTCCACCTCCGCCACGAGGTGGCGCCATCGCGCAGCTGCCGGCCTAACGTGGCTGTGAGGTCACAGGATCACCACACGCGTGCAGAAGAAGGTGTCATTGTTTAATGTAAATCAGTTATTTCTCTCAGAGGTTTTCTCAGGCAGTAGACTGCGCTGAGGAATGGCTCCAAGGGGAGCCCGGGGATCAGACTGTTGGTTTTAAAACCTAAGTCAGACCATGTTACTTAAAACTTTTTGTGGCTTGCTGTCAGTTACATAAGTATGCATCAAATAAGTCAAGGAGAGAGAGAGAGAGAGAGAGAGAGAGAGAGAGAGAGAGAGAGAGAGAGAGAGAGAGAGAGAGAGAGCCCTAATCCTGCCCCGGATGTGTCGTTGTGAAGCTCGAAGATAAGAACCCCTGCATACCGCAGCGTTGGAGCCTTGAGCAGGCAGCCTGGAGCCCTCTGCTGCCTGCTGTCTGCGGCCTGCCTGTCCCTCCAGCCCATCTCTTGCCCCCAATAGCTTTCTGTCTCCTGAGGTTCTGTTTCTGGCCTCCCGCCTTTGCCTATGCAGTTCCTCTCCTCTCTCTCAACTCTCTCCTCATCTGCGGAGGCTGTTTGGACTCTGTTGTCCCCAGGAATTCTTCTATGACCCTTTGCAGCTGTTTTCAATAGCTCCTTTTATGTGCCTGTCTCCCCAACTAGTTGATGAGATTTTTGAAACAAGGACCGTGTCTTACTCGTGTGTACTTTATGAAGGCCTAGCAAATGAGAGGACTCAATGGTGTTGGGTAAATGAATAAGTGCAGAGTAGAGAGAGGGGCATTCCATGTGGAAGTGGGAAGGAAAAGGAGTTTAAATCTAGGAGTAGAGGAATCCCTCCTAGCCCTAGGGTGAGCTCCCTCCAGAGACGAGCGTGGGCTCTCTCCATTCAAAGGGGGCCGTCAGGGACTGGAGGACCGGAACTCCATACGTGTAGCAGCTGCAAGAGAGTCTTGGTAGCTTGCTGCTAAGAATCATCCTTTATTTCAGGTTTACTTATTAATTTATTTGAGAAAGGGTCTTGCTCTGAAGCCCAGGTTGTCCTTAAGTCACACTAGATAGTCCAAGCTGGCTTCTGACGCCTGGCAACCCTCCTGCCTCCGCCTCCCAAGTGCTGGGATTACAGGTAGGTACCACCATGCCCAGTTTATGTGGTGCTAGGCAAGTGCTCTAAGCCCTGTGCCGTTCCTCCAGCCCTTAAGACTCATTTCAGATGTGACTTCCGGGGTTCTGAGGTTGAGAGTCTAGAACCAAAACTGAGGATCCCCCAGGGTTGGCCTCTGCCAGAGAGCTGGATGTAGAGTGGGAGCTTGGCCAGAAATGGAAGGAAATCACTTGAAAAATTTTTAATTGCTTGTTACTTCATTTTCCCTCTGAGCAGATCCCCAGGCATTCAAACAATGCCTCTCCAGGCAGCCTGGCAAGGATGTCATACAATGCGACGGAAATCGGTATCTATGGAAACAGGCTGGCTCCTTGCTTCCTTGCGTCCCTCCTCCCAGCGTCCGGGGTGCCCTGGGAGGGCCTGGGCTCCAGGCTCCACATGCAGATGCAGCAGAGCCTTCTTTGGCTGTGCCCCGTCACTCTCCCGTGTCCACCTGCCTTGTACTTTCTCTTACAGAGGCAGGAGTGGCCCAGGGGGAGGGTGACCTGAGGGTGCTGACAAAGCCTCAGATAGTTTAACCGCCAGGGTCTAGGGAGCACAGGCAGAAAACTCAGTGGGGACACCCCTGACCCCGACACAGAGGCTTCACGTTCCTACTCTGGCTTTTGAGCCAGACCCTTACCCAGTCAACAACACTTGTTCCATGCCTTCTTTACCCACTCCTGGCTCTGCTTCTCTGGCCATTTTTTTCCTTTGCCTGGGTCATTATTCATTAGGGATACATCCCTGATGCGAAAGGATTTGGTATGGAAGGTTTATTTATTTACATATTTGTTTGGATTTAAGATGAATGGAAATCAGTGGGCTTCAGTTTGGCACAATGGGTCAAAGTGGAAACAAAGACAGAACTCTTTTCCTCTCTAGACTTGATCTACTGACTTACTAAACCATGAGTTTTGGTATTATTTTTTTTCTTCTTCAGGGGCTACCTATCATTAAAATGTACGGTAGGCAGGTCTAGCCTATCTGTGTGGAAACCTGGCTGGAAGGTAGAGCCAGGGGATGCCATTTAGAGACCTTGCCACTCTGACAAAATATAAGTCATTGAATAGCAAGAGGTTTGAAGGAGATCCTTTCTGTGCCTGCGTGGTTCCAGAAAGCTTCCAGAATGCCACAGAGATAGGCCTTGTATCACCAGGGGCAAAGCTATGTCTCTTGTTTCATGCACAGTAGGGGATGCGTTCAGAGCCCGTGGGCAAAAGCGGCCATGTCCAAGTCTATGAAGGAGAACAGAGTGAGCTCTTTTTTTTTTTTTTTTCAATCGTAACACAATAGGTGGACATGGTCCTGTTGGGGAGGGAGGTGAGAGGACCGGAGAGGTAGGGGGAAGACCTGGGCTTTAGGTTGGGGTTCTGTTTATTGCACGAACAGACTTTCTGGGCTGGTCTTCTGACGCTATCTCTCTCACACTTTTTAATGATCCAGAGGACCTGGATGCCCTAGAAGGTGCCCACTTTCTCTTCCTCCTCCTCAAAAACCTCTCTCATCACTGGGATATTTGCTTTGTCTCTCATACTCTGAAATCTAAATGATCAGCCTGAAAGTCTCCAAATTCTCTGCTCTATCCCCCTTTCTCCCTGAGACCTGCCCCACTTCCTTTTGTCCTGTATAATTTTCCTATGCTCCTGACCGTACCAGGAGCAATGTTTGGTCGTAAAAAGACAGAAGTAAATTGTGGCGAGCATAGGTTCATCTGATTAGCAAAGGAAAGGGCAGACTTCAGATGGCTGACCCTGATCATTGGAGTTAGAGAAACAGGAAGTGGAAACTTTCTGGAGCCCTTCTGGTTAGGGCAATGGAGAATGTGTTCTATGAGTTATGGCTGATACTGTGTGACTTTAGATCACCAACCTGCAAGTCAGAGGCAGATCTGGCTTCAGGAAGCCTCTTTGTTGTGGGCAGGGTTGGTGGAGGCCTGGCCACAGGAGGCGGGTAGGAGGGGGCTTTCTGCCGTGAGCTGCTTACCAAGGGCTTTCCTCCTCCCCCACTGGGAAGCTGCCTTGCTGATCAACATCTGGCGGTTCAGCCTGCACCGACAGCAACTCCAAGCTCCTGGCCCGTTAGGAGTTCATTTTTCTCTCGGTCTATCTGTAAACCCGAGGGAGTGGGGACCGATTTCAGAGGAATTTTTTCCTCAGTGGATCCAGCAAGCACATTTTCAGCTCTGGCTAAGGGATGAGAGAATCTTGCACGGAGGACGGTAGTTTGAGCTCAGGGTTGGCTTTCCAACACGGTTTAGCTATTTTCCTTTTTCTCAGGCTCTGTAAGCAGGCTCCGCTGCCATCTCCTTCTGGATGAGAAGGTTGGCAAGTTAACTCTTTGACATCTCAGCTTTAACCTCGATAGAGGAAGAAGACTGCCACAGGGATTCAATGGGAAGGTTATGTGGCGTCCCTGCTCCAGCGGCATCAAGGGTCTCGTCGTCATCTTAAGGTTATGTGGCGTCCCTGCTCCAGCGGCATCAAGGGTCTCGTCGTCATCTTAAGCTGCAGTGGAGCGCAAGGCTCAGTCAGATGGTTAAAATCTGGGCCTTACCTCTCACAGGTGGCTATGGACCTCGTGAAAACCATTCCAGCTTCATGTTTCGGTTTCCTCACATGTAAACTAAATTTTGGGGCTAGGGATGTAGTCAGTGGTAAGGCTTCGCTAGTGCAAGGCCCTGAACTCAATCCCCAATACCACACTAAAATAAATAAAAATACAGCTTACTAATAACACCCACCTCGCTTGTCATGGGGTGCTTGTTAGGACTGTATTCATTGCTCGTATATCGAGAACACTCACAACAGTTCCCAGCACATAGCAAGTACTCGAGGAAGACCAGCCATTGTTGCCTGTGGAGCTGGGCCTGGATATCCAAAGCGACCTGCAGACAGCAGCAAGAACCGAAGACCCTGGTAACATTATTTGCTTTCTCTTAATAAAGGAACAAAGAGGGGAGGAATAGGAAAGGGTCTGTAATTCCTTTAGAGTAGAATTTAGTGGAAGTAGACCTCATTACATTTTAAGTTCAATATCTTTTGTTGTATGGGCCCCACAACAAAAGCAGGACACAAGATGTCCGCTCTGAGATGGGTGTGTAGGGACTCACGTGTCACATGCGCGTTACAGTTGGAGACAAAATGTAACAGTGAGAGGGGGGCTTGGCTGAAGGAAGCAGAGACACACACTGGTCGATATGAAAAAGCATCAAGGTACTAAGACTGAGAGCACGGGAGAAAGGAAGGACACGCTCTCTGTGCCAAAGTGGCGTTATTTCTGCTTGAGAAACTCCAAAGTCCTTCTGTAATCCTTCTGCCTTAGTCTTGACAATGTGAAATTCTGGGGGCCAGTCCTACTGACTGCCCCCTTCATGGCTTCCTGTATTGTTAGATACAGCCTTTTAAAAAGAAAGGGCCCTGGCAGGTGTGTCTCAGGGTTATGGATGACCCAATTCCTTTCATGTTTTCTGCTCTAAATTTATGCTTATAAATTGCATCTTTGGGACCCTATTGTAACCTTTCCTGAGGACAGGAAATGTCCTTATAATGAGACCAGTTGGCTGCTGTTCTATTGGCTACCAAAGTTTGCTGGAAGAGGAGGCGAAGGCAGAGCCGGGCACGGAGCAAGGCAAGGCTGCTGAGAACCTCGGCACCCGGTGTCTTGTGGGCTCCAACCTTGCCTCACGGCGTGTTGCTTATAGAGATTTGCTAGCCAGGGTCAGCTAGGCAGACAGAATCAGCAGTACAGAGGGAGGGATGGATAGCAAGCTAGCAGCTGGACAGACAGACAGAAGGATACTTACTCTGGGAATCGGCTCATGTGATTATAGAGGCCAAGAAGTCCCACATGTGCTACCTGCAGGCGGCAGAAACAGGAAAGCTGGTAACTTATGTTAGTTCCATTGTGAAGTCCCGATGCTAATGGTGCAATTCCCAGTCCCAGGCTGCAGGCCTGAGAGCAGCGTTGTGGTGTGATGCCAGCGGGACATCATGCAGATCCTGGAGTCCGCGGGCCTGGACACCGTGGGCTCCAACGTCCGAGAGCAGCGGAAAAAGGGTGTCCCTGCTGGAGAAGAAGGAGAGAGAATCCACATCTTTTCTCTCTTTTCATCTTATTGGGGCTCTCGATGGCTTGAATGATGTCCGCCATGGGGAAAGGTGAATGTGCTTTGCTCAGTGTATTGGCTGAAATGCTAATTTGTCCCCAGAAATCATCACAGGTGTACGTGCGTATAATGTTTTATGAGGTATCTATTCCCCCTTACTCCAATCAGATTGCAATACACAAACAACTATCACAAAGGTCAGTGGTGGGTGGTTTTTTCCTCTGGGTAGTCTCCTCTCCAGCTGCCATATAAAACGCTACATTTCTAATTGATTTTGCCTGTTTCCATTTCTTCTGTTCTTAGAAGCAAAAAAGCTTTTATCCTGAGGGAAATCTCCCCCTTCCTGTTAGTTTTAAGTTTAGTGATTTCCGTAATGTCCTTAAATGAACTTGCCTTTTCTCCCCCCACCAGCATAGTCAAATGCAGTTCATATTTATACCTACTTATGAGTTAATTAGCTTAGCTTGAGAATAGACTTTATATGGTTCTAACTTTAACTCAGGAACAACTAACATAAAAAAACACAATGATAATGCTGAATATAATCAATGAGAGAAAATTGCACCGCAGTAGAGAAATATGGGTACATTTGTGGCATTTGTTTCGAGACACTCATCACTTGGCTCAGCAAAGACATAAAATCAATTATTCCTGACAACTTGTTCAAAACCTGAAATTGTTTGTAATGAACACGATCACTTTAGTTTTCTGTAAAAACAGAAAAACAGTAAAGAGTCCCCTTGCTTGGTGGGCCAATTCCATTCTTTCTATACTTCTATTATACTGCCTGATAACTAGGGGCCAACTTGGCTGGGATCTTCAATAAAACAGGAGTTCTTTTTTTTAAGAGCATGTGAGTTAAAAAGAATGTCAGTGAAAACTTTGTAGATTCTTGATTAAATGGTGTATAAAAATTCAATGATAAAAAATTGACAGGTCACATTAATTAGATTAATGAAAACCAGGGCTAGCCAGCAGGAAGCTCCCAGACACGTTCACCACTGCCTGACAGAGTCCCACAACTTCTGGTGGTAGTCATCTGTTCTCCCTTAGCTGTTGATGGAGACAATTTTATTTTACTCTACTCACAGTCTACTGTGAAGTTTCCGGAGTAAGAATAATGATTCTAGAAGTCTCTTGGTTAATGGGATCCATTCATTGGCTCAATTCAGATTTAGGTAGGTCTAGAAAAACACTGAAGACTCTTGAGTTTACTCTCTACTTTCCACTTCCAGAGGCTTCTACTCTTTTTCCTAGTTCACCCCATCTTATCTTCTCCTTTTCTCCATATTCCCACATCTCCTTAAATAATAAAAAATTTCAGCGAACCTTTGGGAATGAGGGTGAGGCGGAGGACAGGAGCAGTCTCCAACGGTCACATTCCAGTGCCAGCTATTGCAGAAGTTCTGCTGCACTGAGGACTCAGAAGAGCTTGTTGAATGAAGGAATAAATATAATTTGTCTCACTTGGCATCACCAAGCAATGACTGAGATGTCCTAGAAAGTTATGCAACAAATGTATAAATAAACCAACAGAAGTGACCAGCGTTTGGTGCCGCTATGTCTCTGGTATCAAGAGTATAGTCCAGCTGATGAAGTTCTAATGACACACTAGCAAACCCAGATTAAAAACAACAAAACAAAACCGAAAGTGCCACGGGCCACACCTGCACAACACACTGGCCAAAATTTCACAGTCAAGACTGTGCCAAATTCTGGCCTAAAGACAGGTTTGCCATGGGTGAAGCCGAGGGTGTTTGGAGCTGTGACTCAGACTTGGATAGCTCGTCCTGGCCGATGTTGATCCAGTGGGCAATTGTCTCCACTAGAAGATGGGATTCATTCTCTCTGAGGGCGGGTCTGCTTCTAGCCAAGGGCTTTTGTTGCTGTTTTCCACACTGAGGATTGAGGCTAGGGCCTCCACACCGAGTTATGCACACAGCCGGTTTTTTGATTTTTTATTTTTGGGACAGAGTCTTGCCTAGTTGCTCCATCTGAGATTGCACTTGTCAGGTGTTTTTATACACATCTTTTTAAATCGTAAGAATTACTCTCTAAAGGCAGATGTTATTAACTTAATTTTAAAGAGGCATTGATTCAGAGAACCTCAACAATTCAGCAATGAGCCCAGTTCCCAGTAGGGCTAGGAAGCGGTAGATCCTGGATTTGAACCCAAATCCACTTATCTCCAGAGGATGCTTCATTAGGACCTGCACTTCAGCAGTAAAGTGGGCGGGAAACTGAAAATGGTAACTATTTGAAAACCAGCATGTAAGTAATACAACAACAGCACATTCTTGGTTAGAGAAGACTTCCTGGACGATGTAGCAAACCTTCAGTCCCTGACTTCTGAAGGATTTGAAGTTATTCTTCCTCTTTTAGAATTGTCTTCCAGGATAATTTGGAAAGTATTAAAAGTGAATTGTATTTCTATAGTTTGGCTCTGGAGTGTCCGCAAAGGCCAACGTGTTAAAGCTTTGGTTTCCAGCTTCTGGTGTTTTTGAAAGGTTATGGGACCTTCAGGAGGTAAAGCCTGGTGGAAGGAGTCTTACTCTTGCTTCTTAGCCACCATGAGGTGAGTAAGTTTTCTTGCCACAGGCTTTCACCACAAAGTACTGCATTGTTGCAGGCTTGGCAGCAGCAGAGCCAACTGACCACAGGTAGAGCCTTCTGCCACAGCGAGCCAAAACAAATCTCCCCTCCTGAACACTGATTTTTGGGTCTTGCGCTACAGTAATGCAGAGCTGACTCATACATGCCAGTGGTTTCCTGTGGAATTGTTAAATGGGCCCAAAAACTCCTAAAATCTGAGAGAACTAAGTGTATTTCCCACTTTATAAAGTGTACACAATACAGATTCTTCTACTTCCCAAAAAGAAATCAGAAAAACTTATTGAATCCAACCATCTTAATAAAGTTGAATGAATATGAACTAACTATTTTATTTAAAATACAGAAGCCAAGCACACTGACACATGCCTGTAATCCCAGCACTCTGGGAGGCTCAGACAGAACGCTGTCAAGTTCAAGCCCAGCCTGGGCAACTAAGTGACTTAGGGAATCTGTCTCAAAATAAAAAATCGAAATTCTGGAATGTAGCTCAGTGTGTAGGCCCTGGTCAATCCCCAGTACTGAGAAAGAGAGAGACAAAGAGAGAGGGCATGAGAGAGGGCATGAGAGAGGGCATGAGAGAGGGCATGAGAGAGGGCAGGAGAGAGGGCAGGAGAGAGGGCAGGAGAGAGACAGCAAGAAAGAGAAAGAGACAATTTCAGACATGTTAAACAAATAATCAAGGCCGGAGCCTGGGCTCACTGAGCACCAGGCGGGGCCGCTTCGGAGGAGGCTGGTAGCTTTCACGGACATTTTCTTTGCCGCCCCTCTCCTCAGGGACCTGCGGCTGAGCCTGGGCTGGGCAAGCACCAGGCAGGGCTGCTTTGGAGCACGCAGGTAGACCTCCAGGATATCTTCCCCACCGCCCCTTGCCTCAGGGGCTTACGGCACAACCTGGGCTTGGCTAGGGCTGAGCAGGGCCGCTCTGCAGGGGGCTGGTAGGACTTCTGGGTATCTTCCCCGCCACCGCTCGCAGCAGAGGCCTACCGTGGATCCTGGGCTCGGCAGTAGGTCTCCTTGCCACCTTCCCCGCTGCCCCTCACAGCAGAGGCCGGCGTGGACGTTGGGATTTGCGAGCACCGGGCAGAGCCTCTCCAGAATAGACCGGTGGGACTCCCCACCACCTTCCCTGCCACCCCTCACAGAGGACGCCCGCATGGAGACTGGGCTTTGCCAGTACCAGGTAGAGCCGCGTCGGACTAGACCGAGGGGGATTTGCTGCCGTCTCCCCCTCTCCTCTCAGAGGTGGTCAGCGCGGAGGCTGCGATGTCCTAGCCTCGGGCAGAGCTGTGCCGGGATGAGTTCCTAGGGCAAACCCAGGGACAGACAACCAGAGACAACCAAAGGCAACAGAACCATGAAGAAATGTGGAAATAAATCTCCTTCAAAAAGTCTTGACATACCAGAAGAGCATACTAGAAGTCCTGAAAATGCAGAATCTAAAGATGAAAATGACAAAAATTATGGTAACTTCTGGGCCCAGAAATACATCGAATTAAAGCAGGAATTAAAACAGGAATTAATGCAGGAAATGAAGCAGGAAATAAAAGTCATAGAGCAAGAGCTACGCCAAGACCTAGCTAAGCTAAAAGCAAGCTTCGGGAAGCAAGTAGAGATCAAAGAAGACCAAGATGCACTGGCAGACAGGACATGTGAAATGTCTTGGTCAGAGGTCTGTGGGGAAGATCTTGTGAGGGGAGGGAGAAAGAAGAGGGGGAAGAGAAGGACGGGTTACAGTGGTGGAATGGACGGGGGACCAATTGACACTTGCTGGGGGACAATTCATTGAGCAGCCAGGCTGGAGCTGGGTGTATAGGAGTGTTCAAGAGAGAAATTGACACTTTGTGGGTGAGGGCCTGGCTCTGTGCTCAGGAGATGGAATTTGCCCTGCTGTACAATGTACCCTGGTCAGATTTTTGCACAGGTGTGTGTGTGTGTGTGTGTGTGTGTGTGTGTGTGTGTGTGTAGGGAGTAGGATAGGGTAAGAATGCTGTGAAGAATTCTACGCTGTTCCCAGACTCTTTGGCTGAGTGTTGTGCTGAATGTTGGAAGAGGCCAACCTCCCAGCCTCAAGCGCTGGGTGAAGTCTGGCGTTCCTTTTCACACGGCACTTGTTCCCAGCCCCTGGGGAGGACATCCGTGGGGACGGTTCCTGTTTCCCTGTTGTTGCAGGCTCTGGCTTTCCTGAATGTGATATTATTGTTTCCCTGGGCAAAGATGCCAGTGGAGAACGGAAGTATCTCATGCCTAAGCAATTTTTCTTAGGGCAAGAACAAAAAAAGGCTATTGAACTTGGGAACTCTGGGCCTGAAGTCCTTTCTTCCTGGTGTGTAAGGGAAAGTTATACTGGGTCTATCAATCCACCCTGTGGGCTCGATATCCCTTTCGTCAGCTCAGCATGGACAACTCTCAATTCCTTCTCTGTCTCAGACTGCTGTATTTATGCACTGTCCCCCTTGAGAAAGTTGGAAAAGGGGAGTGGATAACTTTATTCTCTCCTTCTCATCCTCTTCCCACATTCTCATGCCCCTTAATATCATTTTATTCACTCATTTATTCACTTGTTCAATAAATATTTCTTGACTGACTACTTGTGGTTTAATAAAAAGTATATTTTGCTTTTGTTCTCGGCTCCTGGCATGGAGATCTAAAACCCTGAGGAACTTTCTGAAAGGAATGTCTTCGGTTATATATAATGACCCCTCTTGACTATGCCTGAGAATACGCTATTTACATGACTTAATGTGGGGTGTCTATAAAGACTAAGGATGGGGCTGTTTACTTGAAAGACCGAGTGATTTGTGTCACTTTCAGTCCCACTCCCTGTTTCTGGAAAGTTTGTGGGGTGTGGGTGGGTTGAGGACGAGGCTCCAATAAAAACTCTTGAATAACAAGACCAAGTGAATTTCTGGGTTGCGGGAAACACCTGGAGGTTCTGGGCATGCGAGCACTGGATGGTTTGTACGCTCCTCTGCAACCCACCGTTATTCTCCACCCTGTCTGTCATTCATCTGTCTGTTTCTGAGTTGTAGCCTTTTCATAAACTGATAGACATAAGTGTTCTCCTAATTTCTCTGAGCCATTGTAGCAAGTTATCAAACATAATGAAGAGGTTATGGGAGCCCACAATTATTGCTGGTTGGACGGAAGTAGTGGAGGTCCAGGTTTGTCACAGGCATGAGAATTGAGAGTGATCTTGTAGGGATCATTTGTGAATTCGTGGGAGCCAATGCTAACTCCGAGTGGGTAATGTCATAGTTGAGTAAGTAAATGGTGGGACACTCAGTTGGCACTGGGAGGTTAGAGAATTGCTTGGTAAGAACACAATCTGCACATCAGGCCTCAGGATCCTCAGAGTGTGGAGAAATAGTATCAACCTGTTTTCCTAGATTGTTGTGTGCTGGGTGTTATGCTAAAAACTAACAATGCAGCTGTGTTAAAGAAAAACCTCTCACCCTTGACCTCATTGCTGGCAGCCTGATGGGAAAGGTCCTTTGCTACGTTCAGGTATAGTTAGACTGCACAGGTTGCCTGTCCTTTGTCTGAAATGCTGGAGACCAGAAGTGCTTCGGATTTCTGCGTTTTGACTGTGGGCATGATTAATCTTTGCCAAGTAAAGAAATATAGAAAACACATCGAAATATGGCAGCATAAAAGAAGCACTTCTCAAAGCTCTTTGAAACCTGGTATTGTATCTAATTGATTTTTAATTCTCTTGTAACATGCTACCGTGTATAACGCACAACAGGCACACCATAACTGTTTGCTGAGTAAATAAGGAGTGAGTGGGAAGTCGCATAGTATAAAAACAGCATAGCCCATGTCATTTCACAAGCCTCAATTTGATTTCCAATCTTCTGCTTCCTGGCTATGATGGTGCTGGATACATTGTGTGTTCTTTCTGACCTTGAGTTTTCTCATTTGGTGAATTAGGGTAATTACTGCATGGAAGAGAGCCAGGACGCAGGGGGTGGGGGGGGCTGAGCACTAGTGTGAGGGCCCCCCAGGGGCCAGACTTAGGCCTTTGGACTTCACTCTGCCAGGCAGGGCTGCGGGTTCTGAGTGGTGCCACAGGATAATCAACCTGGGGCAGAGAGGAAGGTGGCTGGGGTAGGAGGCGGGGAGCAGAGTTGGGAGATTATGTGATAATACAAGCGGCATGAGGCCTAAATTCAGAGGACAGCAGCAGTCTGTAAAGAAAAACCCGGACTTGACAGACTTTGAGGTTAAAGAATTAGCAGGTCTAGCATTAGAAGCTTGTCTAGGAGCAGAATCAGGAGGAAAAAAATCAAAATTGCCACCATCACCAGCCAAAGACATGGAGCCCGTCTGGCTCCTCCTGGTTTTGGTCTTTTCCAAAATCTCTGTCACATCTGAATCTTGTTGTGATGTTTTTATTTCTACTCAGATTGTGTGGCATATATATATATATATGTTTTTGTATTTTATCGTATCTTATGAAGTTTTTTGTTGAAGGCTGCATGTAGCATGTCTAGGTGAAAGAAACTGACGTACGTAGGACTTTGGGGTCCGGTGTTATGGTTTGTGATTTTTTCTTTAGTGTAGCAGTCAGATTGTGTTTCCTGCTTCCTGTACGAGCGGTATCAGAGGATGTAATTTCCTGTAACGTCTTTCCTTTGGTCCCCCCTGTTGTCTGTGGGGTTTCCTCAAAACTCTAGAATAGTCAAGGAAGACTAGAGGGCCTGACTGAGTTGAGTGCTTTCCTTTCAAGTGGATTAGCCTCTAGTAAAATCATTTTCTTTCTTTTTTTTCCTTTTTTTTTTTGAGATAAGAGCCTTGCTCTGAGCTCCACTGTGTAACCCAGGCTGGCCTTGAACTCAAGCAATCCTCCTGCTTCAGCCTCTGAAGTGCTAGCATGGTAGGTATGTGCCACCATGCCCACCATATTAGGTGCTGGGGAATCAAACCCAGGGCCTTGTGTTTTAATCACAAACACTTTAACCACTATGCTACTCTTCCCTAGCCCTACAAAATTGTTTTCTTAAAGGCAGATGTTATAGTTTAGGTGTTGAATGGCCCCCAAAATCTGCACGTATTTGGGGGCTGTGGATTATCTCTGCATTTATGAGCTGCTAGGAGGTGGGGCCTGGTGAGGAGGGGCGAATCACGGGCACGGGGTGGAGCCAGGGCATGTGGTAGGTTAAAGGCACGTGATCTTGAAGGATTATAATTTTCCTCTTAAGATGCCTTGAGGGGCTGTTCTCTGGACCCTGAACAGACTGAGATCTGATGAAGCTGAGTAAATTAAACCCTTCCTCCCTGAAATTGAGGGTGTTGGATAGTGTGTCCAGCAACCTAGGATAGAAGGTCTTCTTAAGGAGAAAGAGATGGCCAGGGGTATCTTTAAAAATGGTTTACCTCGAACCCAGCCTCTTTTCTGAAAGTATGACAGAATTTTCCTTCATTTTCACATTTGGAACTAGCGGGACTCCTGGAGATAAAACTCAAAAAACTGCTGGGGACTCCCCAACACGGTGGCCCCTTCAGTTTGTGACCCTCACGCTGGTCCACACTAAACCTCCCGAGATTCGTCCACCACGCTTTGGGTTCCTGCGGGGACCGGCTCTGTGGTCGTTCGCTCCGGGAAGCAGCTTGTCTCCGACCCTCAGATCTCTGATGGATTTGCAGTTTCCTCAACTTTTTTCCCGTGTGCAGATGGGAGTGATGATTTCCAGGCTGTTTCCATGTTGAACCAGAAGCCAGAAGTCCCAAGAGTCTTTTTTAAAATCTGGAATGAACTTTTGACCAGCGAGCCTGGAAGCCAGAAGGGAAGTTACCAGGTGGCGGGAGGGTTTTCAGGCTGATGGAGAGGGTGTCACCTTCCGTGGCTGGCGCTGGAGCCCCGTGTGCCAGGGGGCAAGGAGGATGGGAGTTACTGGAGGCAACTCGGGGCGTGGACGTGCCCGCCGCTGGCCCCGCGCGGCGGCAGAGCACCAACCTGAACCTGTCCATGTGCACAGGAGGCGGACATCCACGCAAGGGGCCGAGGCCAGGGTGGGCGGCCAGTGCCGCTCTGTGGGCTCTACCGCCGGACTACTGGGCTGGACAATCAGTGGCAGCAGGTCATGGACCAGCTTGAAACCATGGGGCCTGTTAAAAAATCCCTAGGGTGACCTTTAATGCGGACGTGCATGCAAGTCTACGGGGGACTCTGCACACGAATACACGTGTACCAGGAGACTGCATCAGCATTTAAAAATTATTTATTCATTTATTTTTAGTACTGGAGATTGAACGCAAGGCCCTGAGCTACACCCCCGCCCTTTCTGTCGTTTGAGACGGAGTCTCGCTGGGTTGCTGGGCTGCCCAGGATGGGCTGGCGCTTGCGGCTTTCCTGCCTCAGCCTCCTCACGCGCCGCGCCACGGACCGCTGGCCTTGGCATCTTACGCAGCGAACACTCCTACGGACGAACCAGGAGTCGGAATTTCACCATGCCTGTTGCACCGCTCGAAGTTGGATTGTGTTTTGACAAAATGCAGTGCTTCTGTTTTGAACAACAGAAGCTTGATCCCAAGAGGAAGTAGTTGTGCCCCTGCTTTTCTGCGATCCGTGGGTCCCGAGTCTGCTGAAGAGCGGGATGGCCAATGTTGATCCCATCGCTCTTCCACTTGGTTTTTGAAGCAAAGGAGGGGCAGCAGTTGCCAGTTTCAGGTCACACCCAAAGCCGCAATGAAGTTCTGCTTTAAACTTGCAATTGAAAAATCCTGTGTGCTGCCTTCTCAGAGGAGAAGTACCCTGCAGTGGTGTGAGTGGAAGCCTTCCGAGTGGTTCTACTCCTCCTGGTAGATTTAGAGGAAAAACTACACTTTGTGTCCTGAATATGCTACCGTAGACTTTATAGTTCAGCGTAAGCCTATAGCTGCCTTCCAAATTATTAGTCCTTCATACTTGTAGCAATGAATCTGAGAATTTTTTGTCTCTGTAGTCCAGGCTGGTCCTGAACTCACCATGTAACCCAGGCTGACCTCAAACTCATAGCAGTCCCCTGGACTTAGCCTTCTGAGCACTGGCCTTACAGACGTGCACCTCTACACTCAGTTAATTTTTATGTGCTGCTGGAGAATTGAACCCAGGGCCTTAGACATCTGACACACAAGCGCTTTAACCACTGAACTATGCCCCCAATATAGAATTTTTTTTAAAAAAAAATTTGTTCTTTGTTTCAAGCCATAGGTCAGGACCATGTTTGTTACAACCTCCAAAACGGCTGCTTAACTGCTGTCCTTCTGGGTGAACAGTCACTATTTTAAAACCTGAGAGTGGAAGAAGAGTCACTAAGCCTTAACGAGCTTGTTCAAAAATTAATTTCAAGTCTGTCTTTGTTGTTCCTCTAAGATCTAGAGCTATTTTACCTTTGGAGTACTGAACAGATAATTGCTTGGGAATTGTAGTATTGTGAAATTGGAAAACACAAGCAGTATGGATTGCTAGTATATACTGTTACAGTAGTTCTAAGGCCTTGACTGTTAAAGTACAAAGATGGAATTGTGAAAATTTACTGATGTAAAAGTTCTTCTGGGAAGAAAGCTCTAGAAAATATTAAATTCTTTTAATAGAAAAAAGAGAAAAGTTATCTTGATTTTTGGGGAAAAGGCAGTGGGCCTTCTAAAACAATTTAGTAGTGATTATTCATTTACTTATTTAAAATGTCTTGAAGAGGCCTTAAGGTGCATTGCATTGCACTGAATTTTGCGGGAGTTATAAAGAATAAGAAGACGTGGCTCTTGATCTAAAGTGGTGTGACATTCTCCTACTCCTATTCTGTCCTCCTCAAGTTGTTTTCTTGTTACTATTTTTGAGATAGCGTCTTGCTCTGTAGTGCAGGCTGTTCCTGAACTCACTGTGTAGCCCAGGCTGGCCTAGAACTCACAACATCTTCCTACCTCAACGTCTCAAGTGCTGAGATTACAGGCATGTGCCACCGCACCTGGTTTATACAGTGCTGGAGAATTAACCACAGGGCCCTGGGCTTGCTAGGTAAGAGCTCTAACAACTGTGCTGTTCCTTCAGCCTCTAAAATTATTTTCTTGTTATGATGTGGGTCTGGATCCCCAAAAGCCACATATAGTGGGATGTTGTGGAATGACAATGAAGCCATGTTTTATTAAAAGGTGGGGCTTGACCTGGAAGGGGCAGATCACTGCGGCTTGACCTGGAAGGTTCTGTCCTTTCCTGCTCACGTGGCTTCCTGTTTGCCGTGCTATGCCATTAGCAGCAATTCCTCTGGCTAGACTTCCGTCATGTACTTCTGCCACTGCCATCTGCCCGTAAATGGACTGAATCCGTCTGAAACTGTGAGCTAAAATAAATCTTTCCTCCCTTAAATTGAGGGTGTCAGATATTCTATCCCAGCAACAAAAAAGTAACTAGTAACAGATCACCACATGTTTAATAGTTTAAGACAGCATTCATTTGGTATCATCCGATTCCTTTGAGTTAGGAGCTCAGGTATGGCTTACCTGGGTCTTTTGCTCAGGGTCTCAAAGCTCTGCAGTCCCAGGGTCACCTTGGCTGCATTTCTTTCTAGAGTTCTGGGATCTCTTCTAAGCTCATATATTGTTGACGGAGTTCAGATATAGGCAGGAGAGACCAGCCATAAGTCAGATTTATCAGTTTGGTACTGAATATTCTCTAAAATTTGGCTCTAATTCTTTCTGGGTATATCAATTATTTACTGATACATAACAGATCATCTCAAAATTTCATTGAATAAAAGAGTAGACATTTCTATATTACAGTGTTTTTGGATCAGGAATCTGGGTGTGGCTTAACTGGGTCCTCTGAACTCCAAGGTCTCTCAGAGATTGCAATCAAAGTGTCACCTAGAGCCACACTCAACACAAGGTTTGACTGGAGTGGGATTTCCTTTCAGGTTCAGTCAGCTGCAGTGGGAGGATTCAGGTCCTTGTGCCTGTTGGGCTGAACATCTCAGTGGCTGTTGTCTGGAGGCTTGCCTGAGCTCCCTGCCAAGTAAGCTACTCACAGGGCAGCTCAAAACACTAGAGCTGGCTTCACCCAACGGATGAAACAGCTGAAAATGACTTGAAGAACTCCCATTCCTTCAACTTCTATGCCTTTATTTAGGACTTTTATTCTACCTAAATGCCCTCTTCACTTCTGTTGCTGTCTAGAAACTCCAAATGCCATTTTTCTGGTGTGCCTTTTCTGCCTGGATTTAGCAATAATCTCCCACTTTGGAATCCCGAGGCTCTTCTGCCTCACCCCGGCTCTTCATTGGCTGTTTTCACATTCTATGTGGTGGGTCACTGGTTTGTTAACTCCCCAACCCTGAGCAGACAGAGTTCCTGGAGGGTAGAGTTATGTTTTAGCCAACTTTTTAGTCTCTTTAGGCTCTAGCATATTTCCTGAAAACAGGATGCAGTCAAGCATTTGTTGAGCTACAGGCAATTGTGAGGTCTGAGAGCCCAGGTTCTGTGCAGATGGAATGTTAGCACAGGCGGTGGCAGGAAAAAGAAACCCCAAGCTTCTCAAATAGCCCTGCATGGTTTGCTCAGACCAGAACAGCTGCTTTGCTGTGGCTCCAGGATTAGTCAGGGACTGAAAGACTGCAGAGGCTGTGGGCTGCTGGGGACCAGAAGTCACTGATATCTGAGCTCTCTATAGGAACTTGGGAAGGCTGGAGTCAGGGTATCTTATTCTTAATATTCCATTTAAAGAAAAACTCCTCAATTGCCTCTGTAAAGCTGGTGCTAGCATTTAATATGCGAACATTTCTACAAAGTGGGTATATTAATGTATGATTGATTGATTAATTGAGACAAGGTCTGACTTGATAGTCCGGGTTTGTCCTAAACTCATAATGTAGCCCAGGCTGGCCTCGAATTCACAGCAATTCTCCTGCCTAAGGCTGTGAGTGCTGGGATTAGAAGTGTGTGCCACCACACACAGCTAATTTTTGTGTCATGTTTGGGAATGGAACTGGAGGGATAAGTTACTTGAGGGAACTTAGCCAAACTGTGATTCAGATTCACAGACTGCATAGCCCATGCTTTGCTGTAGTTCTCCATTTCACTGACATAGAATAAAAGATTTTTTGAAAGTATAAGGCATGAATCTTATCTTTCAAGAGGCCATCATCTAGGGTTGAGTTTGGGATAGTGAAAATTGCCTAAGACAGAATACTAAGTTCAATCCAAGACAGTGAGGGGCGCTTTACAGACACACACGGGTCAATCAATTGCACCTGGAAGGTTGTGCACCCTTTCTTATAGGAGGCAGAGAAAAGGCAGGACTCTGAGTTTAACAAGTAAGATCTGTGGTCTTCCTAGCTGCGCCGGACTTCATGGTCTAAGCCTGGCAAGTGGGACAGCTGCACTTGGTAGTACATATGAACTCAAAGAAAACCTAAATCAGGAAATACTGGAAAGTAATCCAGAGTAGCTCTTTTTTTTTTAGATAGGGTTTCACTCTGTAGTACAGCTGCTCCTAAACTCACTCTACATCCCCTCTTGGCTCAAAACTCATGGCAGTTCTCCTGTTTCAGCCTCCGAGTGCTGCTGGGCTTACTGGTGTATATTACCATGTGTGTCTAATTTTTATGTGACACTGGGGGATGGAACCCAATGCTTGCCTGCCCTAGGTGAGTGCTCTAGCCACTAAGTTCCACTTTCAGTCCCCAGAGTAAATTCTTATCTGACAAACTGGATTGATGACAGCTGTCTTCCTAAGTGACTAAATGAGGTGAAGCCCATGCCCTGTGCACAACAGAGCTCTCCTCGTATGTGAAATTCCAGAACATTCCCGATACTGTTCTTTGTGTTGCTATGCAGTTAATTTTGTGAAGACAAACACTGGTCTTTAAGTTACCTTGATTGTATTTCACCTTGTTATGCTGGGGTGTTCGTTTTAGTTCCTGAGTCTGTCACTCTTTGTATTTTCTATTTTTAGATTCCTTTGTGCAGTCCGCTGACAAACGCTTTCTTGTGTACCTCTTTAATTTCTTGTTAAAACTATTGCACAGAACAGAATGGAGGTGAGTAGGCAGAGATGGCCAAAGGCGGACCAGTCTTGTCTAACTACACACATACCCTATCATACCTTGCAGGGCTTAGTGTGAACACCCTGGTCACTGCAGAGACATAGATCTGTAAAGCCTTGGTTCCTTCTACACAGAATGTCCAGAAAACCTAACACAACCATGTTTAAGGGCTGTACAGAGAGCTCTACAGTAACAAAATCATACATATGGGGCTCGTGGGAGCTTTCACATGGACGGACTCACGTGGCTTCACAACAACCTCACGAGGGAGGATCTGCAGATGTTACTATTCTGACTCCCGGAGAATGCTGCAAAAATCAAAGCTGTCAGAAGGTAAATGATTTCTCCAGGCAATAGCAGGGGATCTGGGTCTCAAACCCTCTTCTAACTCCAGAATCTATAATTGTCAGCTTGTCTTAGTAATAGCCACATCACTGGAAGCTAAAACTCTTTTTTCTTGGTCATGCCTCACACCAGTAAAGACTGGCCAGTTGCGTATTTCCTCACAAGGCCTTCTTCATATGTCAGGGACTGTGGGGGCCTGCTTACAGCTGCGTGCTTGGTGCCTGTCTGGTGTCTGGCATAGCCTATGTTCTCAGTGAATGGGTGACAAATAAGGAAGGAAGTAAACGAGTAAATACAAGCTGTTGTGGAGATTACTTGCTAATGATAGCAATGTTTTATTTATCAAGGCTAATGTTTCAGATTGCTTCTCGCCATTAAGCTCTGGATAAATGTATCTATGTTTACGTGTACGGTGTTTTCCTTATGACTGAACTTATGATACTCTCTGATTGCACTCTGCTTAGCCTTACACACAAGCATGAGTTCGTGGTATACTGTCATATGCACATGAGAAGAGATTCTTTATTTCCCCCAAGAGTGCACAGGCTTTTTTTTTTTTTTCAGAAGCAGCCATTAATAGATTTTTATGATTCCTTATATTTAGTCCATCTCCGAGGATGCTAAATCCTACTAAGGCTACCAGGCACCAGAGCCTCATGTTGCTTTTCAAGGGTCTACAATACGTCCACATTAATTCATGGAAATGGCCACAAAATTGTGAAAAACAGCTGGTTACTTCCCGGCAGAATTAGCTGCAACCAGTCGAGTCACTTGTTGAGAGAAGGCAGGAATCGTTTTCAAAAGTCAGCCACATTCTCCTTAATATAATATCAAAAAGTAAATCTGTTCCTAGTTGATTTAGAAAGATTCAGGGGCAGACAGGGATGTATGTACACACACACACACACACACGCACGCACGCACACACACACGCACACATATTGTAAAGAATGTGAGAGGTTTTAAAGCCAGGCATGGGTCTTTGATTTGGTGACTCTGTTACAGATGGGACACATATTTTGAGAACAGTGAGAATGATTTATCTGTGAAGTTAAAGAAAGCAGAAATTCAGACAGGTGGAAAACCTTAAGCCACAATGAGGCAGCTGCTTCTGTGTGACACTGCCTTTCTTTTCCCTTGCCTAAGGTCAGCAACCAACTACAGCTCCCCAGTCCCAGAGCCCCCAGATTGGCCAGCAAGACAGAGTTGGAGAACAGCCTGCCCAAGGGGAGCCAGATCATAGGCAATTATTTAATAGTAGGCTATTTATTTTATCGTAGCTACAAGTGTGGTAGAAACAACTACTTTTCCTTAACCATCTGAGAATAGGTTGTCAACTTGATTCTCTATTACTCGAAAAAGTTTGATGTGTATACAGTCTAGTGTGTGTATATTTCCTACAGATAAAATCATTCTTTTATATAGCAGCAGTACAATTAACAAAACCAGGAAACTAGCGACTTCAGTACACTGTTGCTGTTAGGTCAGACCCATTCAGAGTTCTGTGAAGTGTTAAAATAGTATTCTTTACAGCAAAAGGGTCCAGGTAGAACTCACATGCCGTGTTATCAAGTCCTTCTGGTTAACTCCAGTCGGGCATGGTCCTTCAACTTCCCTTGGCTTTGCCACTTTGGAAGATTGCAGGCCAGTTGTTGGCTCACGTCTTTCACCTTAGGCTTGCCTGCCCTTTCCTGAACAGATTTGGCTAAGGCCTCTCTGGAAGGAATTACCCAGAAGTGATGCTGTGTACTCAGGGCATCATTGTAGGTGGTGCAGCGTTTTACATTTTTTTCTATTACTGATGATGGTAACTTTGGTTGCTGTTTATTTGATTGTTTGTTTTTGTGGTACTAGTGATTAAATCCAGGACCTTCACTCTCAGCTGCCTCTTTAGACCTTTTTTCTTTATTGTTGATTTGAGACACTCTTGCCAAGTTGCCAGGTTGCTCAAGGCGGGCTCAAACTTGTGATCCTCCTGCCTTAGCCTCCCAGTGTGCTGGAATTGTAGCTGTAGTCCATGGGGACTGGTTGGTTGTTTTATTAAGATAATGTCTGCAAATACACTCTCCTCACTTTACTCCAGCTCTGGGTCTCTGTACCAGGCCTGGAGGAAGACCCCACTTACTGGCCGAAAGCACACTGATAAAACTGTCCACTGGCAAATACGGGCTGCCTTTCATGAAAGAGGACTCAGGACAGAACGCTGAGCCCAGAGGGTGGAGTGCTGCAGAGAATTAACATCGAGAGAAAGTCTTGAAATCTAATCCAGGGTATTAATATTTGCCTGGTTGTATTTTTAAAATGTGAGATGTCATGTGAGACCAGTGTGTGTGTATAAGCTAGTGTTGTGGGCCAGGAAAGACCTGTCAGGTGGTGCTGGAGGAAAAGTACAGTACTTGTCTAGCAAGCACAAGGCCCTGCGTTTGATTCACTAGCACCACTTACGCCAGGTGTGGTGGCACACTCCTGTAATCCCGACATGTGGGAGGCTGAGGAAGGAGGATTTCTGTGAGTTCAAGACCAGCCTGGACTTCAGAGCCAGACCCTATACAGCCTGGGCTACATAGCAAGTTCAGACCCGACCTGGATTACAGAGTGAGACCTTGTCTCAAATGGACAGTAGGTGAGTTCCAAGAGGCGAGTCTCACTGCCAGGCCAAAGAAGAGTTTTTTTGTTTTTGTTTTTGTTTTTGTTTAATAAAAAAAGGGATCTTGGAGGAAGAAGAGACTATCTAAAGAATGTCCTGTAGCCCCCATCATCTTCCAGAAGCGCCAGCATTATGCCTCATAATTCCACATTCATAGAGCTTTTGCTTCTGTCTGGGGGCTCTGTGCACGTGGCAGAAGGCTCCCTGGCTTCAGGTAGGGAGGTTGATGCATATCAGCCTAGAGAAGATGGGTCGAAGGGGCCAGACAGAGGTGTCAGTGGGTCTGTTTCAAAGACCAACAGACCCATTGGTATGAGCCGGGCCACCCAGATTTAGACAGATTTTCCAGTTGGGGTTTTAATCCTCTTATTGCCAGAGGGTGGACACTGCCTGAAAGATCAGTGACCACCTTTTAAAAGCTCAATGACTTCTTCCCACCCCATCTTGGACCCAGGACGCTGTTTTGTTTGCTGAGTTTATTTGGACTAATAACTTCTCTTTAGTTTTCAGGTCCAGGGGGCGAGACATTGCGCTCCGGGAGCTGCATTTAGTAGATGACACCACGGATCCTCATGTGGGCCTGAGCGAGGTGATTCGGATGATGAGGTTTGGGGCTTTGAGCTGATGAGATGCAGGAGAGCGTCTCCTGCTGATTTTGAAAAAGTGGCCAGGCCGTGAGAGGGCCAGGGGGCAGGAGTCGTGGGGGCTCTCAGAGCTGAGAGCAGCCCCTACCCACAGCCAGGGAGAAAGCAGGAGCCTCAGCTCCACAGACTTGACGAGTGATGGTGTGGCGAAAGGGAAGCAAGACCCAGTTGGATTTTAGGGAAACAGTTGATGATTGTTAGACAATTTTTGCAACGAGTTTATTAAAACTTCGGAGCAGCCGCCCCTGAGGACCAGCACTCCTCCACCAGGCCACGCAGACTTCCCTGCGGTCCTCTTCTTAGAACTGGCCGGCTGCTTATAGGAGTCACACATAGATCGCAAAAACCACACACAGACAGATGGACAGACGGACACCCCCAACCACACCCTGGTCCTGTGAGAGAGGGTCAAGTTAGCAGAGTCCTCTTACCCTCCTCTGACAATTCTCCCCACCCGCTTGAATCCCTGCAACCCTTATCTCTACCCTTCACCTTCCCCCACCAGGGACAAAGCAGGGTTTCTTTCCCACACACTCTGAAAGTTGTCAAATAATTTAAGCCAAGGTGTTTGCCGATAACAAAGGTGCCATGGCTGATAGAGTAAGTGTTAGCTGATATGTTTAGGACCCTCAGAAATATGGGCATTTGGGTAGAGGAAGAGCTCATTGAGCCTCAAAGGGAGGTGGACTGAATGGGCAGAGTCCCCGCATTGCCTGGAGGTGCTGGGCTTGGCAGAGGGGTGCTCCAGCCATCCTGGGTCCCCTGAGGAAGTGCCTACCTGCTGCTACGTGGGTGGTCAGCTGACCCCCACCTGGGCACCTGACCTCTCCCTGCCCTCCTTGCTTCCTGCTCAGTCTGGGAGAAGGTGAGAAGAATAAGGATCACCTAGGAGGCAGAGACTGGCAGGGATTGCTAGTGTAACTCAAAATTGGAAGGCATGACAATTTTTTTTTTTTTTTTTTGCCTTACAGGTATATAAAGTCTTACTTGAAGTGAACTCCTATGTTAGACTAGCAACAGGGACCATGTAGGTAATAAAGCGGCTTCTGCAGCGTCCCCTGCAAGAGTCCAGTATTCCTCAATCCGCACTCCCCCTCTTGCGTTCTCGTTGACTGAGTGGGCTTGGTCATAATCATTGTCATTTTGTGATATATTTTCAGGTCTAGGACTGTGACATTTTCTGCATTGCACTTGTTGCTCAGGATTGCTTTAGGAATTCTAGGCCTTTTATGGTCCTGCGTAAGTTGGTACAGCCACTATGGAGAACAGTATGGAAGTTTCTCAAAAGATTGGAAATAAATATCCCCTTCGATCCAGCGACACCTCTCCTGGGAATATTCCCAAAAGAATTAAAAACAACATGTAACAGATACATGTACACCCATGTTCATAGCAGCACAACTAACAATAGCTAAGATGTGGAAGAGACCCAAATACCCATCTACAGACCAATGGATACACAAACTATGATATCTTATACATAATGGAACGCTATGCACCTATAAAGTCAGATAGGTTGGAGGCTTTTGTAGGCAAATGGAGAAAACTTGAGGCCGTCATGCTTAGTGAAGTAAGTCAGAAGCAGAGGTGAAATATCAAAGGGATTCTCTGATGTGAGAAACCCAGATCACAATTATGTCACGGAACTTACAGTGGAAAATAATGGGAATGGGGGTGGTGGTGGGGGTAGAGTTGAAAGGAGAGAGGGGAAAGTCTTGGTACCTTGCCAAGATATGTATGTGCACAAAACGCTCAAGACCAATGTAAACCTTAAATTTTGTACTTGTATGTATAAGTAAAATGGGA
This sequence comes from Ctenodactylus gundi, assembly GCA_004027205.1. Taxonomy (NCBI): domain Eukaryota; kingdom Metazoa; phylum Chordata; class Mammalia; order Rodentia; family Ctenodactylidae; genus Ctenodactylus; species Ctenodactylus gundi. Next base: position 114,752 of record PVKB01004804.1, read on the forward strand.
AAAATATTTTTCTTTCCCATGTTTGGTTTATTTTCTATGTTTGACTTATTTTTTCTGTGTTTGGTATTCTAGTTCCACTTTTTCTCATGCTTTATGTCATTATCTGTATGCTTAGAGTTACTATTACTATTACTGGCATTAATACTTCCCTTTTTTAAATAACAACGCATCTTGACATTTTGGCGGGTATTAAATATGGTGAATGAGAGTGACAGGAGAGAGGGAATGGGCTTGCTCGCTGCTGTGCCCACGTCCCCTGGGACGGTGCCTAGAGCACAGTGATCACATGGCAAGAAAGAGACTGAAGCTCAGAGATTAGGGTTTCACTTGTTACGAACGTTGGTCACTCTGTCTGTGCTCCTAAACTGAAAAAACAAATTGCTGACTCATGCAACCTGTGGCGTTAGCGCACAGACCTGGGTCGGGTTTGCCTTGGTCTTGGGCACATCACTCCGTCACAAGTGGCATCAGGTTTTTCATCTGCAAAAGGGAACTAATGTCAGTAGTGTCTTCGCAGGGCCGTCGGGGGTTGGAGGGCATGGTGGCCGAGTTTTGGCAATTGTTCCGTCCACCAGGGCTGGATCAAGTGCTCGTCCTTCCAGGCAGTGAGCTGTGGCTCTGTTACCTGCGGCGACCTGGCCGGCCTGTTGTGGAGGTGGGTATTTTCTCCTTCTCCTTCTGCTTTTAAAGTCTGCAGTGCCTTGACGGGGAACTGTTTGGTCCAGCCTGTCCTTAGGTGGAGATAGTTGAGAATAAAGTGACATATTCTTTCTTTAGGGAGTTATAAATTTCTCATAAAAGTTTAAAATTTAATTTTCTGATAGGAAATACGTTATTATTTAAAGAAACTTTGTAAGTATTAGTAATTTTATTATGTACATATTCATATTTTCTCTTCTAAATGACTATTATTTCTATTTTACACTTAGGGAAATGGAACCCAACACAGCTTACCCAAGGTCCCCTGTTAAGAAGGCAGTACAGCCAGGCCGGTGCCCAGAGGTACGTGGCTTCCCAAGTTGTGGTTGGAACACACTGTGCTGCTGCTGAGGGTAGGAAGGACACCTCTGTTTATCCATTTCAGTGACGAATCTGGAAGCAGAATTCTTTTTGTTTTCTTTTTATCTCTTCCTTTCTTTATTTGGAGGCAGGGTCTCTCTCTCTCTCCCTCTCTCTCTCTCTCTCTCTTTCTCTCTCTCTCTGGGTTGTCTGTAGGCAAGGTCAACTTGTGAGGGCTGCTGTGGTTTTGAACTCACAACAATTCTTCTGCCTCAGTCTCCCAAGTGCTGAGATTACAGGCATGTACCACCCCATAGAATTCTTTCTTATGTCCTTTGGTGAAACACAGTATATGCACACACACACCCAGACATATATACATGTGTGTGTAGAGTATATACACAGTATATATAGCATACAATATACATGTATATAATATGCATATATTTGTGTATACATGTGCATACATAGTATGTGTGCATATACTATGTATATAATTTATTCAGCCTTTCCAGTAAACTATTTTCCATTCTAAGCCATAGCGAATGAACTCTGCCACTTACTAGCTTCATGGATAAATTACATACTCTTCTGGACTCCAGTGTTTTCCTCTGTAAAGCAGAAGTAGTAACTTCTGTCTCTCTGTGCGTTGTGAGAGCATCTTGTATAGAGCTATATGTTCTGAGATGTCACCGTTACCTTCTCTCTTTCTGTGTGACTCAGGAGTCCCTCCCGTGGCTCTTCTTTGTATGTGGTTTTCATGACCTGGTTTCCGTGACCTGATCATGGTGAAGCCTCCTGCACAAAAACATTTGATGGCTCCCTATCGCCCACCAAACGAAGCCCAGGTTCTGGCATAAAAATGTCCCCACAAGCCTTCTCTGTCTTGTAGCCTTGTCTCCCTAAGCTCTATCCCGTCATCAGTATGCTTTAATGTGCACACTGCTCTTTCACCTGTGGGTCTTAGGGAATTTTCTTCTAATTAGAATACCTTATTCCATCCCTATCTTTCAATGTCTTTCTGTCTTTCTCTCTTCCTTCCGTCCTTCGTTTGACAAGGCCTTGCTGTGTTGTCCGGAGCTGTACCTGAACTCACTATGTAGCCCAGGATGGCTTAGAACTCACAGCGATCCTCCTGCCTCAGCCTCCCAAGTGCTGGGATTACAGATGTGCACCACCACAACCAGCTTATGTGGTGCTGGGGAACCAAACTCAGTGCCTTGAGCTGCTGGGCAAGCCCTTTATCCACTGAGCTGTTTATTCCTCCAGTCCCTCACGGTTTCTCTTGTGCGTTGATCTGAGTGAGTTTTCTCCCATTGCTGGCCTTCCATGCTGCCCTGCGCCCCTTATCCCCATGTGTCTTTCGCACCCTGGTAGACATCTTTCTGCGTCATTTTCATGCCTGCTGGGACTTCCAGCAGTGTCTCCTATACACAGATGCACATGACTGTTTCCTAAATATGTTTTTGTTAGCATATGCTCCTAATACATTATAACTAAATTGTTTTGGGGCACTTGTGCAAACACATGCATACTTATGCTTTTCTTCATCATTTTCAGTGTTCTTTTCTCGCCTTTCCCTACTTTCTTTCCCCTTCACCATCTCCAAAAAAGTTGGTTTTCCTGTTTCCTGCCGCCTTTCCTTGGCTGTACTCTTCATTTATATCTTGGTTTTTTCACACGAGAGGAACCGTGTGATGCTTTACTAGCCTTCTGTGTCTTATTTATTTCACTTACCATAATGGACACAAGATCCATCTTCCTACAAATGACTCAAATTTGTCCTGATGGCTGAGTAATGCTACTTCTTTGTGAAGACAACCCACATTTTCTTAATCATTCATCTGTTCAGAGAATATAGACCATTGCACTGCCATAAATGTGGATATGGGGGTATCATTGTAAAATGATGTCTTAAAGTCAAATTTTGGGGAAGATACCCAGTAGAGGAAAAGCTGTGTCAAATGGAATTTTTAAATTTTAGTTGTTTTTTTTTTTTTTTGAGACAAGGTCTCACCTTGTAGTCAAAGCTGGTTCTGAACTCCCTGTATAGCCTGGTCTGGCTTTGGGTTCACAAAACCCTTGTGCCTCAACTTCTGAGTGCTGGGATTACAGATGTGCACCACCACATCTGGCTAATTTTTGTGTGGTGCCAGGTGATCAAGCCCAGGGCTTTGCACATGCTAGGCAAGGGCTGTAACCTCTGAGCTGTGCCCCAGCCCCTGTTTTCAGTTTTTCTGAGGAATCTTCATGCTGAATTCCATCGTGTTATAACTGGTTTATGTAACTGTTGATGCTGTTGACCTGACTTGCAGAATACTTAAGTTTTGCACATAGATTTCTTCTTCAGTGAGCCCTTAGTAAGCTAAAGGTGGCGAGGCAAGTGGGAGAGGGTGCGGCGGCCAAGGTTTGCCTCCTGGCTTACCAGAGCCTCACTCTGTCTACCTTGCCGTCAATGTTTTTCCATGGCCTTGACTCACGTGCCACCCACACTCTGGGGAATTCATGGGTTTCCTGTGTCCCTGCTTCCTCCCCCCACAACCTTTCTTCTTCCGGTGTCTGCGGTGTTCCAAGTTACCATTCTCGCTTGGATTCTTTTCTTTCTGCTCTTCCCTCCTTGCTCCACCCTCCTCATCACCATCCAATGCTATGAAAGACTGAGGATCAAAAGCAGACAGAGCCAAATGTGTTTGGCTAGAGAAAGGCTAGCCCGCGGGTCGGGCAGCGGCCCCCATGGCTCTGGCCTTTTCCAGCAGCACCAGGGTTCTGGCTGCTCTGGGGCCACTGTCACCTCATTAACGCATCTGCTTCCAAGTGTATGGAGAGCTCTCTGTCCTGTTGGTATGGGTTAATCAAGAATGGCATTTTCCGTGACTGCTGTATCCAGAGAGACCTGTGGAATGCAAAGTACTTTTTTTTTCCATTTATGGAACAAACAGCTGAGAGTCAGGACTTCTCTGCGCAGCCTGCTAGCCTTCCTTCCTTCCCTCTGACTCCTCACCTACAGATCCCTCTACCAGACAAGTCACAAGCCGCCAGGGTGTGCTGTCATGTGACTAAGGGCACCCTCGGGGAGGAGATCTGATCTTCAACCTGTTGCTCCGAGGAGATTGCTTTTTCTGGAGGACATTTTTGGGAGATCATGAATTGTTTTTAGGTCTGATGATCCAACATTTCTTGTCCTGCCCGCATTCTGCCGCTCTATTAATGTGTCCTTTTGTATTTATTAGCAGTCGCTGAAAACCTTATTTTCTTTCTCTAAGTGTACCACTCACCTTTCCTTCACTGCCATGATTTTCTGAGCCCGGTGAAGCCCAGTATACTCCACAGCCTCCACATGTGTAGCTGTGGAGACCGTTCTTGCGCTGAGATGGCTCTGCGGGCGCATTCAGGGTCACAGCTAGTGCTTCACTGTCACAGCCAGCATCCCATGCCTCCACGTTTCTCAAACAGCAGTTCTTTAACCACATGTGACCCTGAATTCTGCAAAGAGGACACGACTTGTTAAAATTTTTTGAACTCAAATGAAGCACATCAGTAAACCGCAGGTATTCTTCACATCCTGACCACTAATAATGTTTGTCAGATCAGACTAGCTCTAGCATACTAAAAACAGGTTGCGTTCAAGTTCACCAGAACTAATTAGAGTCAGGTCCGTCCAACCTCCTTGTGCATAACAAATGTTTAGAGGTTCTGCTTTCTGAGCTGACCTCAGTATTTGATGTTGCTAAATCCCAGGGCCCTGTTGTCTGCCAGCTAATGCAATAGCCATTTTCCAAAAGCAGCTGTCTACTACAACCTCACACAATATGGTTGAATCTCACATACAAAATGTTCAGTGAATGAATTTCCCTAAGAAAAAATACCGTAGGATTCTTCCTCCCATCCCCACCCGCTTTTTGTTCAAAGACAGAGAAAACAAATACACTAGACCCCAGAGCGGCGGTTGCCTCGGAAGGCAGTAACTGACATGGATGCAGGGGTGAGAAGCGGGGAGGTGAGACTTCCTGGGACTATTTCTTGAATGCACAATTCACTCTGTGGAGTTTCCTAGTGCTATATGAATTATATGAGTAAATTATGATCTGTGCCCTTTTTGTATGTGTTTTGTAGTCCAACAAAAATTTTTTTAAAAATAGTGGTTGGTCAAGATTCTGGCTGCTGTGCTTTTGAGAAGGGCACGGTGAGAGCAATACACTTTTACGTAGTAAACCACTTCTTTGACTAATCGGAGGTGCAGGTCCTCCCCAGCCCCAGCACATGACCGTGGAAGAGACCGACTGAGGATCAGGCTCTGAGTACGTGCAAAACGTAGGGAGTTCTAGGAATTAAACTAGATATGTATTATGCCCTTAGGTAATCTACTTTGAATCCTAAAATAAGGAAGGCAGGGGGGGTCCGGCGACTCTTCTACAGGGAAAACCGAAGGAGGAAGCAGGCCCTTCTGCTCCCTGGCACTGAGCAGCAGCTTCGTGGCCCGGGTTTGACAAGGGGGAGCTTTGGGTCTGGTCCTTGAGTCTTTTGGGCAGCTGAGAATGTTGAATCAAGAGGGGAGAGACTCGGGTGCCGGGGAGTCAGTGTTAAGTGCCCAGGAGAAGGGGGGGGGGGTGCATTACCACTGGAGCCTGCGATGGGTTTCTAGGCAGCGTGTTTTTGTTTGTTTGCAGTGCTGGGGAATTGAACTCAGCCTTGTGCACACTACACAAGAACTCTAACACTGACCCACACCCAAGCCCCGGGCCGTGTGTTTTTGGTGCATGAGTTGGATGAGGTGTTGGCTTCCCAGTCTTTCTTAAGTTCTCACTTCCAAGCCTCCTCATCCATTTGGAATATACCTGATCCCACTTGATGCCCTTCCTAAATCCCTTTTCTGAGTAAGATACTCAAAGAAAGTTTTGTTATTTATGTCCAAGAACCTTGACTAATACAAAAGCCCCCAGCAAGAGAGATCTCAAATTCTACTCTTGATACTTCATCCAAATTTTATCGGATGGCTTCAGATTCTACTAACTAGAGATCGAGAGTTAACTGGGCTCCTGGTTCAAAAATAACAACATTTGTGCAGGGCGATTAATCATTCATAGCTCAGTGTGAATTCTTTCACCCACTTGCTTTTTGCTCTTCTGTCTACTGGAGAACAGTATGTTAAGGAAGTAGGCTAGAGGTGGGAGGAGTTCAGAAGAGCTCACTGTACAAGCTGGGGCCTTGCAGGGATGGGCAGGAATGAAATAAGGTACCAAGAAGGGGAGACTTGGGCCGGCAGAGGGCCTCGTGAGGTCACCGGATTCATTTTGGGCAGGGAAAGGAGGGCGTGATGAAACAGGGTTGAGAACAGTGTGTCAGAGAGAGCACCAGCGACAAACTGGGGTGCTTCACTCTCGTCTGGCCATTTACACAGGGATGTTTTTTGTCTTGTGTTAGGGAATGTAACTGGGAGCCCTTACCCCTTAGTGTTCTCGGAGTGATTACAGGTGATTTATCATGATATTCCAACTTCCAGCTTATGTTACAAACACCATTAAGGGAGGCAGCATGGGCTCAGGATCCACTCTGCCAGACTGATCTTCGTAAAACAACAGGAGTTCACGCAGAACCCGTGATGCCAGACCAAACTCATTTCCTTTGTTGATGGGGTTCCTGGGCTGGTGGGCTTCAGCAGGGTATGAACCTGTGAGCCCAGGACACTTAAGCAGATTTACAATTAAACAATCCCATGCAAAGACTGACGATTAATGAATTTGTGTCAACGTTAAGGGAGGCCTCCAGGCATTTGCTATAGGTCCTAGTCAACATTCTTATTAATGACTTGGGTGGGCTCACAGAGCATGCTGGTCAGATTTACTGAAAAGGGCTGGTGGCTGTGTTAGATGATAAGATCAAGGTTTAGGAAGATCTCTGCAGATTGAATTGATGAGATTTCCTAGGAATCAGTGCGAAGACTTACACTTCGCTCTAAGGTGGCGGCTGTGTGTAGAGGCTGGATGTGGCATGAGTGCGATTGAGGAAGCATTGCCCGAGGCCGAGGTGTGATGTGCCCGAGTGGCAGGGCCTGTGCGAGGCTTTCAGTTGCTGGGGGACACACTTGGAGGATGTCGCCTGTCCTGAGCACCGCCCCTAAACAGCAACAGGGACAACATGGATCACATGTAGACTTGAGGGCCAGGCCGTGAGGGGTATGCAGACATACGGTAGGATGAACAACAGCTGAAGGCTATCTAGCCTGGGGCCCAGAGGTCTTGGGGTCAGGGGGTCAGGCCACCTTTATTTTCTATTTACAGGCTGCAAGATAGAAGGTGAAATAGATCTGTCTTGATGGTGTCACAGGGTACAGCAGCTGTGAGGAGAAGTAGCAGACTCTACTTAAATTATAAAATCTAGGAAACATTCCCAACAGTGTTGAAAGCAGGAATGCGTAGTGTTCAGAGCTAAATGTTGGCCCATATCTCAGATATACCACTCAGTAAATGCACTTTTAGGCATGTTCACTGCTTTTACTTTTATGAGGAATGGATTCTAAAGCACCTAACATATGGCTTGCAACCCACAGGAACTCCATACAAGTGTTTTTATAATGATTGTTGCTACAACTGCTTAATTTGGAAGATTGGCCTTGGGTAGAAATGAGCTTAGGGGAGTTGGAATGATGGGAAGGGAATTTTATGGTGGTGTGGGGTGGTTGGCAGGGCCTGTTAGTGAGATGAAGTGTATAGAAGATGGAGATATAAGGAATATGTCTTAGAAATGTATTGTCTTTTAGGTTTGTTCTCAGAACAGTGAGGTATGACACATAATGCTGACAGACTTATTTTTTTCTTCAAATTATGAACATTTGGAGATTGACCTAGGGGTTGGATATAAAGTAATTCATAATCTTAAAATAGATTCTATTTTTTTGTGGTGGGGGACTTGAATTCTCCACACCCCCCCCCCCCAGCCATTTTATTTATATGTATAAGTGCAAAATTCAAGGTTTACAATGAAGTTGAGCATTTTGGGCATCTACATATCATGTCAAGGTGACAAGGACTTTACCTCTCTCCTTTTGTCCCTCCCCCTCCCCTCCCTTCTGACCCTCCCCAACCTACCCCCCCTGTTTCACTTTGTTATTCATTTTAAGTTCCATAGGAGTTGTGATCTGGGTCTCTCATATCAGAGAGACCATTCGATGTTTCACCTTCTGCTTCTGACTCACTTCACTAAGCATGATGTTCTCAAGTTTCTTCCATTTGCCTATAAAAGCCTCCATGCTGTTGGACTTTATAGATGCATAGTATTCCATTGTGTATAAATACCACAATTTGTGTATCCACTGGTCTGTTGATGGGTATTTTGGTGACTTCCATATTTTAGCTATTGTTAGTTGTGCTGCTATGAACATGGGTATACATATATCTCTGTTATGTGTTGTTTTGGCCTCTTTTGGATATATTCCCGGGGGGGTGGTGTTACTGGATCGAAGGGGACATTTATTTCTAGTCTTTTGAGAGCTCTCCATACTGCTTTCCAAAGTGGTTGTACGAATTTACACTCCCACCAGCAGTGCAGGAGGGTTCCTTTCTCCCCACAGCCTCACCAGCACTGATTGCTATTTGAATTGTTGATATAGGCCATTCTCTCTGGAGTGAGATGGTATCTTAGTGTTGTTTTGATTTGCATCTCTCTTATGGCTAGGGATGTTGAACATCTTTTCATGTATCTATTGGCCCCTTGTACTTCTTCATTAGTGAACTGCCTCTTCATTTCATTTGCCCACTTTTCAAGAGGACCCTTTATTTTGGTAGGCTTACTTTTCTTCAGCTCCCTGTATATTCTAGTTATGAGCTTCCTATCTGAGTTGGTGGTGGTGAATATTTTTTTCCAGTCTGTCGGTTCTCTTTTTACATTGTTGATAGGTTTCTTTGCTGTGCAGAAACTTTTTAATTTGACAAGATCCCCTTTGTTAATAATGGGGATGATTTCTTTTGCTCTTGGTGTCTTGTCAAGGAAGTCTTTGCCTACCTCTATGTCTTTTAGATATTTGCCTAATTTGTCTTCTAGGAGGTTCAGTGTTTCACTTTTAATGTCTAGGTCCTTGATCCACTTTGATTTGATTTTGGTGCATGGTGATAGGTGTGTGACTAGATTCATTCTTCTGCATGTGGATGTCCAGTTTTCTCAGCACCATTTGTTGAACAGGCTGTCCTTTTTCCATTGTATGCATTTGGCCCCTTTGTCGAAGATTAAGTAATTGAGGGTATTTGGGTTTGTCTCTG